>SMDT01003049.1:0-303666 GCA_005392925.1 Aquilaria sinensis
CTGATTCCTTTCCCTCTTCTCTCAAATTCTTCTTTCATCAATGGATTCTACTCTTTCTGCACTGCGATACTCTTTCTGCACTGCGAAAATATTTTCCTTCCCTCCCACTAAAAGTTCTTAAAAAGATCTACCATGCTAGATGTGAAAGAATCAGAGTTTTTATACGCAAGGGTCTTCCTGACAATGTCCAGTGGATAATTGAAGCTAAGGTCCGTTCGGCTGGTGAAGTTGCAGATGCATTTATGCCTCGTATGCCCGGTTTAGGTAAAAGCGCTTATGCCAAAAAGTGAAGAGCAAAGAGGCTAGATGTCTGTTATAAATGCGGAAGATGGAATTGTAATACTAAATGCCGCTATTTAGGATACATCTCCAAAAATCGTGAAGATAAAAGAAAATTCATTAAGAATGGCCTGCGTAAGGAATCTCTGGAAGATATCCGAGGGACTCTTGAAACGCATTCTTGTGGAATAGTACAACGCGAAATAGTCGATTTATGGAGGACTTACCATAAAGAACGAGACCGTTACAGTCCCGGGAATCTGACTTTAAACGACCCTGTTTGCCAGCTTGTAAGAAAACTGGATGGGAAGCAAATCCCCGACTCATAGAAGGCGTTGAAGCCGTTACTGGACGTAAAACCAGTGGAAGATGTGAGCCACAGTCACAATTACTGTACATATAAGCTGTCATTTTGAAATTTGTCTTTTCTTTTGACAATAATGTACTTGCTTCTGTAAGCGTAATAAACACGTTATCCTTTTATCGCTATAAATGCATGTTCTTCTTTCTGGATACGGTACTCCGTGACTCACACAGTCAGTTATTTCCGTTTCCTACAATAACTAATTTCTTTCTTTCTTCTCTTAAATTCCTCCTTCATCAATGGAGTCTTCTCTTTCCGCCCTACGAAAGTATTTTCCTTCCCTCCCAATAAATGTTCTTAAAAAGATTTATCAAGCTAGATGTGAACGATTCAGAGTATTTATGCACAAAGGCATTCCTGATAATGTGCGGTGGCTAATCGAAGCTAAGGTTCGTTCGGCTGGTGAAGTTCCAGATGCATTCTTCCCCCGTATGCCCGGCTTTGGTAAAAGCGCTTATGCCAAAAAGAGAAGAGCAAGGAGGCTAGGCGTCTGTCATAATTGTGGATGGTGGATTTGCGGCACTAAATGTCGTTCTTCAGGGATGATCACCAGAAATCGTGAAGATAGAAGAAAATTCATTAAGAATGGCCTGCGTAAGGAATCTCTGGAGGATATCCGAGAGACTCTTGAAGCGCACTCTTGTGGAATGGTGCAATTTGAGATTGTCGGTTTATGGATGACTTTCCAAAAAGAACGAGATCGTTACAGTCTTGGGAATCTGACTTTAAACGACCCTGTTTGCCAGTTTGTGAGAAAACTGGATGGGATGCAAATCGCCGATTCATAGAAGGCATTGAAGCCGTTACTGGACGCAAAGCCAGTGGAAGACGTGGACCAAAGTCACGATTACTGTACATGCTAGCTGTCGCTTTTGAAATTTTCCTCCCCTTTTGGCAATAATGTACCCACTCCTGACGTGAGCCATAGTCTTGACTACTGTATATAGCTACCATTTTTGAAATTTTCCTTCTCTTCCGACGATCATGTACCTACTCCTGACGTGAGCTACAGTCACGACTATTGTATATGCTAGCTGTCGCTTTTGAAAATTTTCCTTCTCTTCCGACAATCACGTACCTACTCCTGACGTAAGCTACAGTCATGATTACTGTACATGCTAGCAGCCATTTTGGAAATTTTCCTCCTTTTTTGATGATAATGTACCCATTCCTGATGTGAGCCATAGTCGTGACTACTGTGTATAGCTGTCATTTTGAAAATTTTCCTCCTCTTCCGACAATAATGTATCCACTCTTGAAAATAAAATTAATGCTTTATCTCTTCTCTCTATAAATATATCATTCTGAAAATTTCTCTCATCCTCTATTTCTGTATTTTCTTCTTTTCTCACAAGTGTAAGGATAGGAATGGAGAAAACCTCAACTCGTAAATCCCGAAGTATTTGTGTATTTTCTGGGGCTTTTCCTGGAAAAGATGAAGAGTACTCTATTTGTGTATTTTCTGGAGCTTTTCCTGGAAAAGATGAAGAGTACTTAAAGGCAGCCAACCATTTAGGTAGTGTATTAGCTGAGCGAAAAATACACTTAGTTTATGGAGGAGGTAGTGTCGGATTAATGGGAGGTGTAGCATCAGCAGCATCTCTAGGAGGAAGCCAAGTTCTAGGCATCATCCCTGGATCTCTGAAATTTGTTTCTGGGGGCACGATTGGAGAAGAATTAGTGGTTAAAAATTTGCAAGAGCGTGTGTTACAAATGCTTCTTAATGCTGATGCTGTTATCGCTCTACCAGGTGGTTTTGGTACATTGGGAGAAGTCTTCCAAATTGCTTCCATGGCCCAACTTAATTTGCACAAGAAACCTATTGGGCTTTTGAATGTTAACGATCTCTTTACAGGTCTAATATCTTTTGTGGATTATGCAGTGCAGAAGAATTTTATATCAAGAGTAGCATGACGAATCCTAATATCTGCAAAAACTGCTGAAGAATTACTTGATAAAATGCAAGCTTTTGTTCCTGAACCAGATCCAGCAATGATTCAGATAGACTGGACGCGACAGTCTTTCCCGAACAGTTCGATCCCATAATAGTCCTCTACTAACCCTGTTGAAATATTGTGGAAGAAGAAGCGATCCGATCCGTTTTGCTTGTCCTTTACTTTTATTATCAGCATTTTCTTTTGTGTTTTAGTTTTTCTTTTCAGGGAATTTCTTTCTTTTATCTTATAAGATAGTCTCGTCCATGCTGATATTAAAACCATAGGACAATGCCTTTAGGTTGGAATGGCTGAGTAAAGAGTAATTTTTATTGCTCTTGAGACGCATCCTATTAGGTCTACTAGTCATGACATTTTGGGGTAGCTAAGCTTCAACCTTATTTGGATGACATATCTCTCAAGCGAATCTATATTTTCTGAAGAAAATATTAGATGAAACCTTGGATATTGATTCCAAACATCCGTTCCCTTTACATAATTTGTTAGCGATATTGTCATCATCAAGATTCACTCATTTTATCGAAGTCTAAAGTTTCACACTCGCCTATTATGCAAATTCATACTTTCGAAGAAAATTATTCCAATTCCAATTCCTTTCATATAAATTTGCCGCTTGCTTGAGGTACTCAAAAAGGAGAAAAAGTTTTTCGCATCAATCAATCAATTTTTTCTTCAACGATAGGAAAGTTCCTATCGTAGAGGTTCTAAGGTAGAGACCCTTAACCTCAAAATCAATCAATCAATTTTTCTTCAACGATAGGAAGGTTCCTATCGTAGAGGTTCTAAGGTAGGTTCCTTAACCTCAAAATCAATCAATCAATTTTTCTTCAACGATAGGAAGGTTCCTATCGTAGAGGTTCTAAGGTAGGACCCTTAACCTCAAAATCAATCAATCAATTTTTCTTCAACGATAGGAAGGTTCCTATCGTAGAGGTTCTAAGGTAGGACCCTTAACCTCAAAATCAATCAATCAATTTTTCTTCAACGATAGGAGAGTTCCTATCGTAGAGGTTCTAAGGTAGGGCCCTTAACCTCAAAATCAATCAATCAATTTTTCTTCAACGATAGGAAGGTTCCTATCGCAGAGGTTCTAAGGAAGGGCCCTTAACCTCAAAATCAATCAATCAATTTTTCTTCAACGATAGGAAGGTTCCTATCGCAGAGGTTCTAAGGTAGGACCCTTAACCTCAAAATCAATCAATCATCAATTTTTCTTCAACGATAGGAGAGTTCCTATCGCAGAGGTTCTAAGGTAGGGCCCTTAACCTCAAACTCAATCAATCAATCAATCAATTTTTCTTCAACGATAGGAGAGTTCCTATCGCAGAGGTTCTAAGGTAGGACCCTTAACCTCAAAATCAATCAATCAATCAATTTTTCTTCAACGATAGGAGAGTTCCTATCGCAGAGGTTCTAAGGTAGGGCCCTTAACCTCAAAATCAATCAATTTTTCCTTCAACGATAGGAGAGTTCCTATCGTAGAGGTTCTAAGGTAGGTTCCTTAACCTCAAAATCAATCAATCAATTTTTCTTCAAACGATAGGAGAGTTCCTATCGTAGAGGTTCTAAGGTAGGGCCCTTAACCTCAAAATCAATCAATCAATTTTTCTTCAAACGATAGGAGAGTTCCTATCGTCGAGGTTCTAAGGTAGGGCCCTTAACCTCAAAAACAATCAATCAATTTTTCTTCAACGATAGGAGAGTTCCTATCATCGAGGTTCTAAGGAGAGTTCCTTAACCTCAAAAATCAATCAATCAATTTTTCTTCAAACGATAGGAGAGTTCCTATCATCGAGGTTCTAAGGTAGGACCCTTAACCTCAAAATCATCAATTTTCCTTCAAACGATAGGAGAGTTCCTATCGTCGAGGTTCTAAGGTAGGACCCTTAACCTCAAAATTATCAAATTTTCCCTTCAACGATAGGAGAGTTCTTATCGCAAAGACTCTAAAAGAATTTTCCTTAACCACATGGTTTAGGCGGCGAGAAGGTTTTCAATGGCTAGCAAAGACGGACGAAATTTGGTAACTACTTTGCATACATCATGTCCCATGAAGCATGCAAAGGGGGGCAGCTGTTGACACCCAATTTCGTCCGACTTTTTTAAAAAAAATTTTAAAAAAAAAAAAACTAATTAAAAAATTATTATTGTTATTATTATTGCTAAAAAATTTTAATTATGTTAATTAGTTTAAAATATATTTTTATTTTGAGAAGATTTGATTTAAAATAATATATGTGTGAATATGTATGTGTTTGAAATAAAAATAAAATTTCAGAAAAAAATGACAAAAAATTAAAAGTTTGAGGTAAAAATGACAAAATTGAGAAGTTTCGGACAAAATTGACAAATTCTGAAAGTTTCAGGAGCTTTGGGTAATTTTTCGCGTCAATTTTGGGCCTAAACGGACGTTTCTGGCCCAAATTGACAGAAAACGTTAAAATTGTCAAAATCAGAAGCTTCTGAGCTTATCCAGAGCTGGAGTAACGTAAAGGACTGAAACTGTCATTTTACCAATTTAAAAGATAAGTTTGATATTTTTTATTAATTTATCCGTCCACAGTTCAGCTAAGCTCCTTCTATAAATACCCCCCCAAATTCAGTACTGAACACATAGAAAATCAGAGAAAAAATTTCAGAGCTCCATTTCAAAAAAGAGAAAATAGAAGCCTTAGTCCTAGCCTCTCCTCCCTCTGCCAAAACAGTCCCAAAAATTTTTTTTTTTTTTTTTACGTTTCGACTACCTTCTTCCTCCGTTTTCTCTTTCTTTCTTTTGCTGCCGCCGTCCTATCCCGCTGCCGTCGCCCTGCCGCCGCCGTTTCGCCGTCGCCGTCGCCGTCGCCGTTGCCGTTACGCCGCCGCGCCCAGCCGTCCTGCCGCCGTCGTCCTGCCGTCTCGCGCCGCCGCGTCCTGCCGTTACGCCGCCGTGCCCAGCCGTCCTGACGTCTCGCGCCGTCCGCGCCCTGCGTCCTGCCGTTCGCCGCCGCGCCCAGCCATCCTGCCGCCGTCGCCCCGCGTCCCCTCGCCGCCCGCCCAGCCGTCCTGCCGCCGTCGCCCCGCGCCCTCGCCGCCGTCGCCCGGCCGCCCTGCGCCGCCCGTCGCCCTGCCGCCCCGTCGCCTGGCCCGCCGTCGCCCCAGCAGCCCCACCCCCCTGCCCCCTGCGCCCGCGTCGCGCTTCTTTCCTGAGAATTCAATTTCAAAGTTTAAGGGTACAACTCTCATTTAATCCTTCATCTTTTCAATTTCTTTCACTTTGGTCACTAACGTTTTATTTTGTTCTTACAGAATTAATTACTAACCTTTTTAATTTTTACTTGTTTGTTTATTATTTGTTTATTACTAACCCTTTCTTTATTGTTGTTATTAACAACTAACAACTAACAACTAATTAATCTAACTTTACTAAACTTTTTTTTTTATTGTTATTAACAACTAATCTAACTTTACTAACTTTTTTTTTTTATTGTTATTAACAACACTAATCTAACTTTACTAACTTTTTTTTATTGTTATTAACAACTAACCATATTAACTGTGCTAACTTTTATTATTATTGTGTTATTAAAGTGGATGGCCAAAAAGCCCCACTTTATTATTATTAATTTTTTTTTTATGATTAAAAAAAATAAAAAGGAAATTTTATGTGAATAATTTTTAAAGGCTAATAAAAATCACTAATAAAAAAAAAAAAAGCCAACTATCTTTTATTATTTTGAGACATAACTTTTTTTTCCTTTTAATAAACAAACATAATGAAATAATGAAAAATAAATAAATAAATAAATGAATACAAATCCTTTTTTTTGCAAATATATCTTTAAAAGTAATAATTTTTTAATAATTAATTAAATAATTAATAAAATTTAATAAAAATTAAATTCCATGTCCAAATGATCCGCCAGGATCCATGGCTTGGAAAATATTTTAAATAGAATATATAAAGTATTTTTTTTAAATAAAGTATATAAATAAATTTTCCTTTATTATAAAAAATAAAAACTTTGAACTAATATTTTTACTTATCTCTTTATCCAGCAAAATAATAAAATATAACTTTTTTAATTTCTTTATTAAAAAGAATAAAAGAGTAAAAAAATTTTTGGGCTAATATTTTACTTATTTGTTTTTTACTTATTTCTTTCAAAATAATAAAAATATATAACTTTTTGTTTCCTTTATTAAATAAAATTTTATCCAAATGATTTCAAATAAAGGTAATAATAAAAAAATTAAATCTCTTTACTTATTAATTAGATGTATTTATAAATTAGAAAATAAAAAAAAATCATATAAATAAAAAAAAAAAAAAACTTTTCTTTATATACATATAAATCTTTGATTTCTTTACTCTTTTTTTTTAAAAAATAAAATTATATAAATATCAAAACTTTACCTTTATTTTTTTAAAAATATACATATAAATTTTTAGTTTCCTTATTAAATAATCATTTTTGCTTAATTTTTTATATAAAAAAAAATAAAACAAATAAATATTAAGAATTTTCTTTTTGAAATATACATATAAATTTTTGGTTTCATCATTAAATAAATAAAGTTTTGTTTACTTTTTGATTCACCTTTTTATCAAATAAAATATTAAGATTTTACTTTTATTTTAAAAAAAATATACATATAAATCTTTAATTTTCTTCATTAAATAAATAAAACCTTGATTAAATAATTACTTTCTTGGTTCATCTTTTATTCAAATTAAAAAAATAAGCTTAAAAATAAATATGTATAAATATCAAGACTTTTTATATAAATCTTTTCTTGAATAATTAATTTTGGTTTATCTTTTATCAAAACATAAAAAATCAATCAAATACATGAATATCAAGATTTTATTTTTAACTCTTTTGTTTTCTTTGGTAAATAAAATCCTGGTATTAAATAAAAAAAAAAAAAAAAAAAAAAAAAAAAAAAAAGAAGAAAACCTTCACTTTATTTATTGTTATTTAATTTTTCTTTATTTTATGATTAAACTCATTTCATTTAAAGAAATTAGCCATAAAAAAAATATATATCTAAAATAAATCTGAACCATGTTGTTAAGTCAAAAAAAAAAAAAAAAAAAAATTAGTTCATGGTATATTGGCTGGAAACTGTCTCGTGCCCGCTTTTGAGCTGCTTCACCTGGTGAAGAGGGTCTGGCTGAGTAACAACGCCCCGTACCATGATCAAAGATTTTTATTTTTAAACTCTTTGATTCCTTTAAATTAACTTCTTATTAAATAAAAAAAAAATTAATTATTTTTTTTTAATTCTTTTATAAATTGAGTAATTCTTTAAATAATAAATATCCTTCATTAAACAAGAAAAATCAGATAAGAAAAAAAAAAAGATAAGAAAAAGATAAAATCAAAAAAGACAAAGAAAAGAAAAGAAAGAAAAGAAAGAAAAGAATAATAAGATATAAAAAAAAGATTTTTTTTTAAATCATTAACAAATTTAATAAAAAAAGACTTATAAGTTAAACTAATAATTAATTCCATAAAAGTAATAATTAAATAATTAACTCTAAATAATTTCCATATCCGCATGATCCGGCAGGATCTACGGTTTGGAAAATATCGACTTTTTTTTTTTAAATTAAATAAATAAAAAGGTAAAAATCCATATTTTACAATATGGATTAAATTATTTAAAATTTCATCAAATTCCGTGTCCAAATGACTCGGCAGAGTCCATGGTTCGGAATCAAAATCTTCCGTGTCCAAATGACTCGGCAGAGTCCATGGTTCGGAAGTATAAAATTCTATACAAATTAACTTCAAAATCCACATTTCGACTAATTCAGTTAAAATTTCTAAGTTAACTGAAAATTATTTAAAAGCAAAGTAAAACAAAAATTAAAATCAACTAAGGTGCCAATTTTGGGCGCTATAACAATATTGTTTTAGCGTAACCGTACTCCCGATCCCCGAACTCTCGTAGACCAATTTTAAGGTGACCAATCGACCTAAGAAAACTGATTGGTGGCGACTCCCAAAAATCCGACGTTGCCACAGCTTGGCGACTCCACTGGGGACACGGTTAGTGAGTCGAGCCTAAAACATTGATTTGTTTTGTTTTGCTTTGCTTACTTTTATGTGGATTTATGTGCTATATCTACTTAAGTAAACATGCATAATGCATTCACGACATGAAGCTCTATACCCGAGCTTCCTCAAATCGAACACGTTCTTTCTAAGCGGAATTGGTGTTGTTGTCCTTGTGAGGCCATGGTCTCCAAGCCTTCACCGGTTTCAAAGTAGCAAAGTAGTGTATTGCCTCCTGAGACGGATAGTCTCTGCATGGGCCCACGAAAAGCTACGACTCGAATTAATCCTTTCCTTACATAAACCCTAGAGGGTAAGGAATTGGGCTGTCACTATAATTTAGTGATGGGATTCGGGAACTACCCCTGGCCTTTTTGATAAACCACCTTATGCATATAGAACTCCTTACTCTACCATAGAACCAATCAATAAGAACTCCTATGTCTTGGTTCCAATCACCATAGGCATGAATTTTTTATCCATTTGCTTATATGGCTAGATTTATGATTCCGTGTATTACTTTTTGCTAACTCTGTTTTTCCTTGTTTATTTTTCCGGCATATTCATATCATTCATTAAGATAAGTACTCGGTGAAGGAATTACTATCATGGACATTCTCGAATACCTTCCCACGGCTGTTAATGAATCTTGGAATGCCACAATAATGGAAACTCAGCCGGAAGCTATGGAATTCTCCGAAACGGCCCAAAAGCTTCATGGAGATTCCCTGACACCACATTCTCACGTACAACTCAAGGATCAAGTATCGGTCCGTATAGATCAGAACGACATAACTGAACTATTACGAGTGTGGAATAGTTGGAGCTCTATGGATCGGGAAGCATTCACATCAACATATGGCCATGTTGCTCGCCTCCTAAAAATCACCGTTGATACATCACTTATCCGTGCACTAATACAGTACTGGGATCCATATTATCGGTGTTTCTCCTTCAACAAGATGGATCTTGTTCCGACTATAGAGGAATACAGTATCCTCCTGGGTTGGCCATCTGATTATCCAATGGAGACGTATACCATCATGACAGGAGAATTGAGCCTCATCGGGCCCTGGCAAAACTGTTGGATGTGCCAGCTTCCAGTCTTCAATCCAAATTCTCAACAAAGGGGTATCGAAGATTCATCAGTTGGAATGACTTAAAGCAATTGAGCCACACTCTCCCTCAAAAGGATCAAAGACGCAAGCTTTTTGCTTTGGCAATATATGGCTTGGTAATCTTTCCTAGAATCATTGGATTCATTGAAGGAGACGTCATCTCGCTATTTGAGCAAATCTGCAACACTCAAGTGAATCCGACTTCAGTATTCTTTGTGAAACCATCAGGTCATTGAATTATTGTCGCCAAAGCGGGGGCAAATTCATGGGATGTTCTCACCTCCTCGACATATGGATCAAGAGCCACCTTCCTTGTGACAAACAAAATTTCGGGAATCGCTTTTCAAAAGACTTCATTCCAATCGAAGCCTTCTTGAAAAGTGAATCCATTCATCATGACAGTAAGGAAGGATGGATTAACTATTTTAAGAACATCCATGAGTTGTAAATTGAATGGAGAGCCCCCTGGTCCACCTCCACCCGTGTCATCTATCGTTGTGGCGATTGCCCATGGGTTCCTCTTCTAGGTATATGGGGAGGAACAAGTTATGCCCCGGCCCAAGTACGAAAGCAATTCGGGTCCATGTAATTTATACCCATGACTCATAATCTAAGTAAATTGGAATTCTCACACGAAGATCCAATGTTGAATAAGTTTGCGATGGGTATTTCAATTGCATGGAAAAGACTATTTATACTGAAGTCTGGCCCTATTCTTTTTCCCACCGCCTATTATGAATGGAGAAATAATCGAAAAGAAGGAATAGTGCTGCCCGATGATGGTCCTAGAAAGTTGGCAAAAAGAGAACTCGAGAAAGAATTAGAGGAAGAAAAAGAGAAGAACAAAAGAATGTTTATCGATGTACAACAGCTCAGTCATAAAGCACAACAACTCGAAGAAAAAGTTGAATGTCAAAAACAAATCATCTCTCAATTAGTCGAAGAAACTGATCAGAGAGAGATGAGAGCAAAATACTGGGAAGATCAATACAGACTTTCTCAGCATCAAGTGGAAGTATTTTTGGCTGAAGTCAGGAAAATCACTCAGCAAGCCCAACAAATGGGTCAAGAAGCTAGAGAATTGGAAGAACTGAACTGCCCTACTTCATCATTAAATGTTCAAAAAATGATGGAGTTCATTGCTAAGGCTAGAAAACAATATTGTACTTGGGCCGTTTCTTTTGAGAAATTCTTATAAAAGCAGTCGAAACAATTGTCTTGAGAATGTAATCAAGAATTTCCACTATAGTCCTTCTTTCACCGAGTACCTACAACATTCATTGCATGCATGCATTACATCAATCACATACATGTAGAGTCTAATAAAATAAATATTCCTTTAAAAGGGTAAAATTGGACCTCAACACCGATATTCAACTCGGCTCCAAACAAGATTAATGGCAGAACAAGCCGAAGGACGTCTCATGGAGATGGAATCCAAGATAGAAAGTATGGCAGAACAGATGAGACAGTTGATGGAACTAATCAAGGGGAAAGCAACTCAAGCTCCCATCAAAGAAGCACAAGATCCCACTTATCCTCCGGGATTCACCCCGCAACGAGTCTCAGTTCAAGAAAACCTGTTTCAGGAACCAGGTCCATCTGCTAGTGTTCACCTGAAACAAGACACCGTACATGAAGAGAAGAAGATGTTACCAAAAGAAGAAGCAGAATCTCAAAAACTCGAAACGATAGAAAAGAGACTGCGAGCCATTGAAGGAGGTACTATGTTCGGATCTCTCTCAGTGGATGACCTCTGCTTAGTTCCAGACGTCGTAATCCCTTCAGACTTTAAGGTGCCAGATTTCGTGAAATACGATGGAACGAGTGATCCCATCACTCACATCACTTTGTTTCTCAGAAGACTACAACCACTTACCAAAGATGAGAAGGTGTGGATCGCACTTTTTCAGGAAAGTCTCACAAAATCAGCATTACAGTGGTATCTAAGCCAAGGTCCAAGAAACATAAAAACTTGGAATGACCTTGCTCAGGCCTTCATCGGCAACTATAAACATGTTATGGACTTAGCTCCAGATCGCCAAACTCTCCAAAACATGGAGAAGAAAAAGCCAGAAACTTTCAAGGAATATGCCCAACGATGGAGGGACTTAGCTGCACAAGTACAGCCACCCATGACAGAAAGAGAAATGGTCACTTTATTTGTCCAGACACTGAAGTACCCGTATTATGACAAACTCATTGGCAATTCGGCAACCAATTTTTCTGACGTAGTCATGTCTGGAGAAAGGATCGAGCATGGTATCAGGACCGGGAAGATTACTGAGTCCTTTAGTGATCCTATGAAAAGAGGAGGACCATCCAGAAGAAAAGATGAAGAAATACAACAAATCGGACGAGGAAGAGGGATTCCCCTCGTGGGTACCGTGGCTACCGGACCTCGCCTATCCTATTCTGCCAACAGGCCCAATTATTACCCTCCCAACAGGCCTAATGATTATCCTCCTAATAGGCCCAGTGATTATCTTCCCAATAGACCCAACAATTATCCTCTCAACAGGCCTAATCAGTTACGGCCACCTGTTCCGACTCCTCCAATGCCTGCACCAAGACCAAGAGAAATTTTCGCACCGATTCCCATGACTTATACTGAGTTGTATCCAAAACTCATCCAGAGCCAACTCATTCGCCCAATTCCCACAAGGCCATTCGAACCCCCATATCCAACATGGTATGACCCTAAACTAAATTGCCCATATCATGATGGTGCCGTGGGCCATGGACTCGAAAATTGCATAGCATTGAAGCGTATAGTCCAACAATTAATTGAGTCAAAGTGGTTGGACTTTTCCGATGAACCAAACGTCACTCATAATCCATTGCCTCCTCATCAAGCCAAACCAGTCAATATGATGGAAGAATACTGGCCGATGAAGAAAACAGTTAATGATATCATAACCCCTCTTAAGCATGTATATTCATGCCTTGTGAAAGAAGGGATTATCATAGGAAAGTCTTCTGGAAATAAAGAAGTCGAGGATGAGGAGTGGTGCAACTTTCATAACAGTAAGAGTCATTCTATCCAAGAATGCCCAGAATTCCGTAAAAGTCTACAAAGTCTCATGGACTCCTCCCAAATCATCGTTTTTATGTCAGATAAAGAGGATGACGTGAATGTGATAATTAAAGAACAAGAAGTCAATATCCATGCCAAGACCACTAGTCATTCCAATCTCAAAATCTGCTCTCAAGCCATTAAGAATTCAAGTTCCAAAGCCATTCCCGTACAAATCAGACAAAACTGTTCCATGGAACTATGGCTATACTTCTAACATCACATCAACTCCGTTAGAAGTTGGGGGCATGACTAGAAGCGGTCGGTGTTATTCTCCCGAGCAAATGAACAAGCTCCAACAAGAGAAGAATGTTACGGATCCAGCAAATGGACCTATTAACACATCTAAAGAGCAAGAGATGCCTCGAGCAGTAACAGATGAACAAGCTACTGAGTTTCTCAAACTCATAAAGCAAAGTGAATACAGCATCGTGGAGCAGTTGAACCGTCTGCCAGCAAAGATCTCCATACTTTCATTGCTCTTAAGCTCTGATGCTCATCGAGAAGCTCTTCTCAAAGTCCTGAATAAGGCTTATGTTGAACAAGATATCTCCGTGAACAACTTTGACCACCTCGTCAACAACATCACGGCACAAAATCTCATCACATTCACTGACGATGAGATACCAGCAGAAGGAAGGGGTCACTCTAAGGCTCTACATATTTCGGTTAAATACAAAGATCGGATTATGGCTAGAGTACTTATCGATAATGGGTCAGCTCTAAATGTAATGCCACTGGAAACCTTACATAAGATCGGTTTAGACCCATCATACCTCAACAACAGTCATATTGTTGTTCGAGCGTTTGACGGAACGAAGAGAGATGTTGTTGGAGAAATAGAGCTACCAATAGGGATTGGTCCCTGTCTTTTCCACATCACATTCCAAGTCATGGATATTTGTCCATCATATACCTGTCTGTTGGGAAGACCATGGATCCATATGGCCGGAGCAATTCCTTCTTCATTACACCAAAGAATGAAATTCATTATTGAAGGAAAGATAATCACAGTCTTTGCTGAAGAAGACATTCTGCTATCAAGACCTGCGGATGCTCAATATGTCGAGGTCAATGAAAATATACCTGATTGCTCCTTCAGGTCTTTTGAGATTGTCAATGCTGCTTATGTCAGTGAATATGGAGAAGAACCCGTTCCTAACATCTCTAAAACAAGTCGCATGGTCGCCAAACTCATGATAAAAGGAGGATACTCACCGGGGTTAGGTCTGGGACAAGATTTACAAGGAATCCCAGAGCCATTGAAAATATCCGCAAATGAAGGGAAATACGGCCTAGGCTTCACACCGACAAGACATGACAAAATGAAGGCAATAGCTGAAAAGAGAGAAAAGAGGATTGCACGATTAACAGGGCATCCTCTCCAGGAAAGAAATCTGGATATCCCTGAAATCACCGAAACGTTCGTGAGTGGTGGTCTCATTCCGAAAAATGACAATGAAGGCAAGCTGACCATCAACATCAACAAGTCTTTTGAAAGTCTTTCTATTCAGGCAATCATCAGCGATTCACCTGAAGAGGAGGAGCTCGTTCAACCTTGTGGCCCACGGGATGTGCTGAACAATTGGGAGGCGATAGAACTGCCTGTTATAATCGAAAGCTTTCCAAAGTAATCTAATAGTAAAAACCTCCTAAAGAAAGGTTCAATCAATAGGGTGTAGTCTTTGTTTAAGTGAACCTTTTAGTTATTGCTTTTTATTCCAATAAAGTTGTGATTTATGCACATTGTAAATAAAGTACCAGTTTGCATCCATCTCATTCGTGCCATTTTCTCTTTTCTTTCTTTTCTCTCTGAATAATGCAGACCTGAAACTCTCTTTGATGACAATGAAAGAATGAACTTTGATAATCCTGTAAACACTACCGACTCGGATGACGAAGATCTTCAAATATCTCCTGAGCTATTAAAAATGATCGAGCGAGATGAAAAAGAAAGAGCAACAAGTCAAGAACCAACTGAGGCATTCAACTTAGGAGACAGTCAGAATGTAAAAGAAGTCAAGATTGGCATTCTATTTCCTCCTGAAGAGAAAGAAGAATTAGTCCATTTATTGAAGGAATATGTGGATGTATTTGCTTGGTCATACCAAGATATGCCTGGTTTAAGTTCAGACATAGTACTACACAAAATACCCTTGAAACCTGGGGCGAAGCCTGTCAGACAGAAGTTACGAAGATTAAAGCCGGATCTAATCTTAAGAGTAAAAGATGAAATTTGAAAGCTGTGGGATGCAGGATTTCTTGGGGTCGCTGAATATACAGAATGAGTGGTTAACATTGTTCCAGTTGAAAAGAAAGAAAGTGGGAAACTAAGAGTTTGTCAGGACTACCGGCCATTGAACGAAGCCAGTCCTAAAGATAACTTCCCACTTCCCCACATTGATACACTGGTGGATAATACCGCAGGAAACTCCTACTTTTCCTTCATGGATGGTTTTTCTGGATATAATCAAATCAAACTTGATTCAGATGATATGATAAAAACTGCTTTTATTACCCTTTGGGGTACCTTCTACTACAAGGTGATGCCTTTCGGGTTAAAGAATGCTGGTGCTACATATCAAAGAGCCATGGTCACGTTGTTCCATGACATGATGCATAAAGAAATTGAAGTATATGTGGACGACATGATCGCCAAAACTTTCACTGCTGGGGGGCATCTAAAAGTGCTAAGAAAACTATTCGATAGACTTCGCAAATATCAATTGAAGTTGAATCCTGCCAGATAATATCTTATCTTGGATACCGCTAAGCTGGCATCAATCCTATCCTTCCAGGTGTAGCCTCGATTATTGAATCGATTGCCAGGCTTTTGACAATATTGTCTACTTTATCTTTAAATTCCTGATGAAGCTAGGTCCAGCATATTAACTGTGCATCTAATAATAGATTAGTAGGAGCTGATGTCATTGAGATTTCAGCTTATACTGCTGTAACGGTGCCATGAATGTGCATCCCATTTGATCCTTGTCATGTAAAAGTTATGTATGTATGATGTGAAATGCATGAATGTAATGCATGCGTAACTGATGGTATTCTTTTTTTGTTTTGGATTTTTTTAGATGGATCTAGTTTTTCATATCTTTGCTTTATTGGATCCTCTTTGTGATTGCCTTCTTGGAATCTCTTTATGCTTTCCAGCTTTTGTCCACTGCCTCAAAAGCCCAACTCTTTTCAAAATCCTCTTTCCTTGACTTGTTCTTGAATTTTGATCTCAGTTTCTTTAATGTTCGCACGCCTCATACTTTATATCTCTTTGGATACTCATCCGTTGTCATGGGTTTCACACCATCGAAGGCTTAACTTTCAATGTCTCTTTGCCGCTTTCTTGTGGCCGTGCTGACACTTACTTATCTCCGTGTTATAGTCTGAGTGAGTGCTCTTCTTAAACACAGGTTCTGATCTATAAGACTTGCCCCATTGTCTATTGAGCTTCTTTGTTAGCAGTACTCCTCTTACACTTCATAGAGACCACTTTGCCCTCTGAATATGGTATTTATGTGGATAAGAAGTATCACCTCGCCTTAGATTTAACAGAAGGTCGAGCATTTCTAGACCTTTGTGATGGCACTTGATCGTGAATTTCTCTTACAAGAACCACATCTTCTTAAAGAAAGTCTCAAGTTATCTCCTCACTTTTAAGTCTACACACATTAATGAATAATGGTTTGGCCTTAAAGAAAAACTTTCATCAATTTGTAAAGCTTGACCAAGTAACTTACGGTCTTTGTTTTTAATTAAAATATCCTGTCATTCTTCCCCTTTCCAACTCGAAGACATAAACTGTGCAATGCAATAAGGTGGAAACATGATTCATAATGATAGTCTTTTAGCTGAGTGAGAATGATATCAAGAGATAAATGTTAAGTGTGAGGAAAGTTAAGTTTGAGTGGCGTGAAAGAAGAGTCTTTTAATACTGCTCGTGAGCAGTATTAAATAAGGTAGAAACATAATTCACAATGATAGTCTTTTAGCTGAATGAGGATATTAAGTCTGAAGAAAGTTAAGTTTAAATGGTGTGAAAGAAGGGTCTTTTAATACTACTCGTGAGCAGTTCTGATTATGGTGAAAAACTCAATAGTGATGACTTCAAACTTGCCACCTTTTCCAGAAAGTTAGACCTCATTTGTTGCCCCCCAACTATCGTGATCTTTATGTACGCTTGGTTTGAGGGTTGCTTTTGTCTTCTAAACCGCCTTTGCAGGTTTTCAGTCTAGAATCCATAGCTCACTTTTTTTTTTTTTTTTTCTTTTGCTCTAACTTGAGCCTCTAGAAAAGGGGGGGAGAGATGATTTTTTTTTCTTTTCTTTTTTTTTTTTTTTTTTTTTTTTTTTTTTTTTTTTTTTTTTGTGTGAGCTATGATGATGGTATACTTGATAACTCTCTTGAAGTGAGATGATTCAAGTGGCCTTGCATGCTCGTGCTTGCTCTCAGTCTTTTTTTTTTTTTTGTTTTTGGATTTGAATTTTCCCTTGTTGCCTTTTGATAAGGGATGAACTTCTTTCTTTGTTTTTTTTTTGGAATTTGTGTTGTGGAAAACTGAGAACCTTTTTTTTTTTGTGTTGAGCATTTGTGAGAATTGGAAGGCCACTGAAGTCATTTAATATGAGAGCTACCTTATTTGGAAACTAACCCCAGACTTCTTACAAGGGTGTTGATAACCACTGTGAATTCTCTTTTGAGAGTTGAGGTGCAACATTTGAAATCCTTCTTACTAGATTTGGCAGTACCTTGAAGATCACTACTATCAAATCTCTCTTAACTTTCATTTTCACCCACGAGTAGTATTGTTTACAAAGTAAAGTGTGATGGTAATAATGGATGGTGTAATGGCAAAGAGTGAGAGATAGATGGAATTTTTGGTAGAAAGTGGTAGAATATGTGGATGTAAAAATGGAATTTTTGTTAAAAAGTGGTAGAATGTGTAGGTGTAATAATGAAATTTTTGGTAAAAAGTGGTAGAATGCACACATTACATCTTTTTGTTAGACAAGAAAAAGAATACCAGGTGTCCATTTAACAAAGACTACACCCTAGATTCTGGACTAAATCTAGGAGATTTTTACTATTAATTTACTTTGACAAGCTCTCAAAGATGAAAGTTTAGTAAAAGGATTCCCTGTTATTCAAAAGTGTGTGCGAACTGTTAGGTCGGATCTGATTCATCATATGATGTTGAAGTACTTTCATTTTGACTTGAAAATAAATCATCAGCACTCCATACCACCACTTTGGATATTTTATTCTTCTTATTGCATCCTATTTTATTTTTATTCTTCTTTTTATTTCTTTTCTTGTCATCAATACAATTTTGATTGTCCTTCTTTTTTTCATGGTTTGCCTTTTTTTTTTTCCTATCCACCAAACCAAGTCTTTCCCAAATTTCATTAGTGGAGTTGCAATCTAAAAAACCTTCAAGTGTTTCATTGCTCATAGAGGAATAAAGAATTTACATCGCCATAACATTTAAAGTATGATCTTATATAAAAAATTTATAACCCCACTTCAACAATTTTCAAAAGTTTAAAATCATTTGCTTGATTAAAATTTTTCATTATTTCTTTTCACAAGTTCAAATTTTTGAAACTCAAATGAGGTGGAAAGATAGAACTCATGTTATCACATAAGATTGCCATAGATCTTTAGATTTTAAAATGGTAAATTTTTGAAAATAAAAATCATTAAACTCTGATACCAATTGTTGGCCCAAGTGCAATAAAGAGGGGGTGAATTAGTTGCTTTTAAATTTTTTTGAAAAAATAAAAATTGACAACCAAATTCATTTAACTAAAGATCAAGAATAAACCAATCAAGTATAAGGAAAATATAAAATAAAATAAAAAAGAGACAAAGAAAGAGTGCACTGGGATTTATAGAGGTTCAACTCCACCAACCAGAGTTTACTTCCTTTCCTCAAGCTTGCCCACTTGAGAGTTCCTCTACTATCTCTTGATCAATATTATAATGGTGTTTTCCTCAAGGTTCATACCCAACCAATCTTTAGTTTTCTCCAAGGCTAATTAAAAACCACGCTTTAGTTTTCTTCAAGACTCACTAGAAACCACTGCAGACTCAAGAGGTTGTAAGACTTGAAGCGTTTACAAGATCACAAGCTCACATAATAGCACTCTTACTAGATATACAAGTGAAAATACAAAAACACTAATAATTTTCTCAAGGCAAGCTATTTTTTTTGGGATTTGATGATGAATTCTCACTTCTAGTTGCCAAGAGTAGGGATGGCAACGGAGCGGGCAAAAACCGCGAATCGCAGATATCCACCCATGACGGATGGGTAAACGGGTGAAAATACCCGCAATGGGGCGGGCATAGGTAAAAAATTTCACTTGCCTGGCGGGCGCGGGCGGGTGACGGGTTGGGGGTATCCATTGCGGATAAATCCGCGCCCGCCTACCCGTGAAACCCGCCAAGTTGGATGTGATGTGATGTGGTCGGTATGATGTTCCTTACTCTTCTCCTTTTGAGCTGGCAACCCCACATTCATGCATACAAACACGTACACCTCCCATAGCAAGCAGTTGGCATGTCCGGCAACATAATCTCGCCACCTAAGCCTTTTGAGCAATAAAATTAACAAAATAACAAATAGGAAAAACTGCTACATAAATCACATGTAAAGATATGAATATTATTTGTGTTAATGAATATTTTTTGTTTTATTGGATGTGATGTGGATATGTGTAATATATGACTCAATGATGAATATGTCATGTTTCTTTTATGAAATTTACAAAACTAGTGTAAACCGCGGATTACCCGCGGACATGGATTATCCGCGAGTTGCGGGCATGGATGTTGTTTTTTGCCCGTTAGTGGATATCCGCGAGCTGGCGGGTATGAAAAAACCCGTGGGCCTGGATGGTGGATAAAGGGTATTCGCGCCCGATCCACCCCGTTGCCATCCCTAGCCAAAAGTTGTTTCCAAGGTGTTTTTTTATTTATTTATACTTTTTTGGGGGCCAAAAAGACGTTAAAAAGCCATTGGAAATAATAGAAAAGACTTCAAGAAAACAAGTGACCACTGTTATCAAATTTGGCAAAAAAAAAAAAATGTTTTTATCACTCATTTTTATCCCGGTGAAAGAATTTCACTCGATTGAAATTCCTATCTTATATAGTCACCCAATGTTTGAGCTTCAACTGCTAGATTGCTCATTAATGATATGTTAGCACATGGTCAACGTGGCTGGCTGAGTTGTCTTGGTTTTAAAAAGAATTTTTAAATATTTTTTCAGTTGGAGATTCATGTGCAAGTCTGAACTAAAGCTTTTATCTGATTGAAAAAATTTCACTCGAGTGTTTTTTATTCTAGAAACAAGAATGACTAGGACTCGAAAAATTGTTGCAGTTTTAATAGATTGAAAGTTTTCACCTTGTTAAAATGACATCTCTAGGAATTTTTAATCTCGAAACTTCTAAATTTCAATGTTGGTTTTTTCCATTGGATTTCTTCCCTTTCAAGCAACACTTGAAACACTTCAAACAACTTGAGAAACAATTAACATCATTTAAACAATATGTAAATTTATTTGATTATCTTGCACACTAAAATAAACACATTAATCCTTTATAAATATTTTGTTATCATTAAAATTCTAAGTTAATTGATTTGAATAAATTCAATAGTGTTGCTCAAACTTAGTTGAGTTTGGTTTGGTTCCGCCTAGTCCTTTAGTTGTAGCCTTGATTTTTCATAACATTTTACATTTTTACCTTTTTTATTCATACCGACCCCGGGACTACTTGTCGCTTATTAATGATAAATTTTAATTTAAACTATTTACCCTCTAGTTGCCTTTTTCTCCTTAGATAGTGTTACTTGTTTTAAATTTGCTACTTTTGTTTTTTGGGGGTATTATCCCACGTTTTTAGTGTATTTCATTAGTATTCTGGGGAGCTTGTTTAAAGTGCTCATTTAACTGTTGGTATGTTGGATTAGCATCTTATATCATTTGAAAGCATTATTTATAAAAATTGAATTTGTTCCAACATGATCTAATATATCTAGTGATTACAAGATATTTTAGATTTATTAACAAACAGTTACTAATATATAACTTAAATTTAAATTTATTATTAATACGGGGCAAGCATTATTTTTAAAACCATAAAAAAAAATAGTAATCGGATCACGTTTTCACAAGTACAGTTATGCATGGCCAAGCGATGGCGGCATCTTCCGCCACGTAACAAACGTAAAAAAAATGAGATGTGACCCAATGAATAGATGTGGATGAATTATTGCCAATAAAGGCAAGCCTGCAGAATTCTGGATATAGTATCGTCCTAGCAGTATTAGGAACTAGGAAGTGTCTTTATCCGCTTGTGACGTACTTTTCACACCATTTATAGGCTCTTGCTTCTTGTTGGCATTAAGTCCGCAATCTATCGGTAAAATTTATATATGGTCATCTTATTATAAGAATTGTTTTAATATGGTTCTTTTTCTCAATTATTGTTAGTTTAAATTCCTGTAATTCATGTATCATGTTTTATATAAGTTCTTTCGGTCAGTTTATTTATTATCTTGGATAAAAAAATTTTATATGGTACTTTCTCCTCAAATTACCACGTGTATGACCATATTAGAAAAAAAAAGACAGGTTAAAGTTAATATAAATAAATAATTATAAAACCTTAAAATGTGCATTAACATAAAATCATTTTCTCGATGATCCTTGAATTTTCTCTACTACCCCGATTCACTTAGGAGTAAATATTATGTACACTTGGTTTATTTCATGCGCTGGCCCTGAAAAAAATTAAAATTTTCATTTAGATCCCACTCTCATAAAAGTAATTATATAATTTTTGCACGACAGAGACGGAACTTTGGGGCTGGGCAAAGTGGTAAGCACGTTGGGGAAGGAAAGCTTGCTTTGTTCAAGTCCAAGTGGCCTCTAATCCAGCTTGGTATTTTTTTTTTTATTTCTTCTAATTTCCATTTCTTTAATCTTTTTCAGTTTATCTTTCACATTTTCCCTATTTTTTTTATTTACCTTGAATCTTTTCGTTTTTATTTTTTTTAAAGTTTTATTTTATATTTTATATTTTATATTTTATATTTTATATTTTATTTATTTATATTTATTTTATATTTTATTTTCATTTTTCTAATATTTTTCTAGTTTTTCTCTTTCTTTTCCATTGATTTCCATTATTTCTAGTTTTGTCTGTTGTTTTGTTGTTTTGTTTTATTTATTTTTTTCTCTTAATTTATATACTTTTTCTTCTTAGTTCTATTTCATTTTTAATTATTTATATTATTGTTATTTTAAAAAAATTACCTATTTTTTCATTTTTTTATTTCAAAAATTCAAGTAACAAAAGAATAAACAACTAGTTGAGCTAAAAGAACAAACAATAACTCATAAAAAAATAGATTGTTACTCAATAAGAGCAAATCAATACTCATAAAATAACAATTAATTTTTCCTAAAAACTAACAAATATGTTCATTTAATGGTATCAACATGTTCTTTTAATGTTATTAATATGTTCTTTCAATATTATCTATTTCTTTTCTTTTAATGTTTATCTAAATTCTTTTAATGTTATTCTTTTAATGTTATTAATCTGTTCTTTTAATGTTATGTTACTAATCTGTTCTTTCATTATTATTCAATATGTTCATTTAATGTTATCAATCTATTTTTTTAATATTATCTATTTGTTGTTCTTTTCAAAATGTTCATTTTAATGTTATTAATCTATTTTTCAATGTTATCAATTTGTTCTTTTGAAGTTATCAATGTTCTTTCAATTTTATCAAGTTCTTTTAGATGAATTTGTTCTTTTATGTATTGTTGTGATCTAGATCTAAAAAACAATAGAAATAAGGAATAAAACTAGGAAAAAGACATAAAAAGTTAAATAAAAATAAAAATAATATGAATAAACAAAAAAAAATCCAAAAAAATGAAAAAAAAAGGAAGAACATGGAGAAAACTAAAAAAATGAAAAATGAACAGGGAAAAGGAAAAAAAACCACAAAGATAAAGTGAAGTAAAAAAATGAAGCAAAAAAACCAACGAGAGAATGGCGCAAAAGCACTTTCTGTCTACACGGCATACAGATATGTATAATTTATCCGACACGTGGCCTGGCGCATGCATGCGCCGGACGCACGCAAGATTCAGCCTTCGCTTAGATCTCTCCTCCGCCCTCTCGTCCGAGGCTGATTTAGCCAGAACCCGCTGATAGTTCTCGACTCCGTCTCTCTCACCCAGAAACAAGTGAGAATGGAAAGTGGTTTACAGAGTTTCTTCCTTTTTGTTTTTCTCACCTTCACGCCACAAGCATTCCAATAATCCGTGCACGTGATTCTCTATCCAACTGCTTATCCTTAACACCCTGACAAAAACAATTTAATCACTTTCAAGACAAATCACGTACCAAAAGAAAAAAAAAATTACGTTTTTATTCAAAAACTTATCGTTGAAATTTCCAAAATCAAAATAACCAACAAACTATTCCAATTCGCTCCCAAGCCTTTTCTGGGAATAAATTTCAAACTTAAATTCAAAAGGACGAATTTTCGTGGAATATACCTCGACGGAGCCGACTAGACGGTTAGAGCGTGAAAGGAAAAGAGACGACGGATATACGCCGGTGGAAGGAAAAACGCAAGTCCGCATAGGTGGAATAGCCGTCGGAGGATCAGTTCCAAATCTCTCCCAAAGCGAAGAGATGAGAGAAGCCATTCATGTTTGGGAGGCTGCGATATTGCAGAAGATGAAATTTAGGTTAGCTACATCTTAGGTCCCTAAATTATGTGTTTGTGTTAATTTAAGGTAAAATCTAAATTTTATCTTTTAACTATTCAGTTTCTTCTGAAATAGTGCATTAACTCTAAAAGTGATTATTAAGGTTCTCTAACTTAGCAACGCATCTAATTTGAGTCCCGTCCATTATTTCGGGTGTTATTTCTGACGGAAATACATATATGGCAGTTAATACTCCATTCTTGGTCCCAAAATGCCATGTGACATGGTCTTAGTCTAAAATAATAAATATTGGGCTATAAATAACAAAATTCATAATTTTAGGGACCTAAATGGTTAATTAACCCAATCTTTTCCAATCTTCTCTCCTCAACGAGCCGCCGCATCTCTTATCTCGCTGCTGGCCTGCCACGACTAACTCTCCCTTCCGGTTAAATTGCCCCCTCGACCTCCGCCACTGGTGCTCCCTTCCCTTTTTATCACCCCTCCTTCACGCCTCTCTTCATCTCCTTGCGCCTCTTCTCCCACTGTCTCCGTCGACTGCTCCGGCCAACGGAAAGATCGCTAAGAATTCGATAGAGTGGGATTCAAGCGGTGTTATTTGGGTTTTTACTCAACTTAAATATAGCGAAGCATTCTAAGAAGTTTGTGCCCCGTTGACTGCTTCGGGGAAGGATTCTAAGAAGAATATTTTGAGAGAGATTCGAGTGAGCGATTTGAGTGAAGAAGAAGAACCGACAATTCGAGTGCAATTCTAGCAGATGAGAAGATTTCGAGTGGCAATTCGAGAGGAGGAGAAGATTTCGAGCAGGGGCTAGGCTTGCTCTGGTGAAGGAGAAGCGCCGTTGCATCAGAGGCGGAGGAGAAGGCCGATCATAACGCATTAGAACTGGGGAAGATGATGGAGTTTGAATTATTTGTGTTTTAAGTTCCCAAGATTATTATTTATTGTCAGTTCGGGTCTAAATTTTTATTTTTGTATAATATGGTCATGTATTTTTAGTTAAGTCCCCAAGATTATTATTTGTGGTAGTGTGTGCCACGTAAGCAAATTTTTTCCAAACTAATGCCCAAGTTAACAGTAAGGACCAAATAGGACACACTAAATGAGTTAGGGGACTTCAATAAGCACTTGAAGAGTTAAGGGACTATTTTAGAATAAATTAAATAGTTAAGAGGCCAAATTTGGATTTACCCGTTAATTTTATTTAGAAGTTTTTTATTCTTCCAATATAATCATTTATTGTTATGAAAGATAATATCATGTGACAGTATGGATGTCATATAAATAATTTCTATCCAAAACAATGGAGAAACTTATGGAGGAGACATATATAAAACACAATATATGAATTAAGTGGCTTTAAGATAACATCAGTTAAGGTAAATAACCATATTAGGACGACTATTGTAGGAAGAGGACTTTGAATGGGTTTTACCTTTCATACTAATATGATTGAGGGTGGGAAGTAATTAATTTTTTTTAATCAAAATAAGTATCATGTTCAAGTTGTGTAAATAATTATAAAGAAATAAATTATTAGTAGAGTTTTCGTTTTAAATAAATTATTATTTAATAATTAAATAATTAATTGGGATCTAGCGTGATTATCAGATATTAGGTATATTTCGAAAAAAAAAAGCAGTTTTCCATCCTTTCACATAGTACATTCATACTAGTATGATCTCATTTTGAAATACACCGTTTTCTTTTGGAAATAATTTGTAAATGGTAGTTCAGCAAATAAACTTTCGCTAATGAAATGAAAAAAATTTTAGATGAAAATTTGCCTTTGTTACGCATGTAGGAAATAGTTAAGGAAGTGTTTGGCTGGAGAGTTTTTTAAATATAAGATAAGGTTTTTTTTTTTTTGAAAATTAGATTTATATAATATGGTATTCCATATGTTATTTCCTCCCATTGAAAAATTACAAATGTGACATTCTTAGATTTCGGTTCATATCTAATTAACAGTGTGGTTGATGATTCTTTTCAACCTTTTTAAGTAGGGAAGGGAGCGAAGAATGTCTTAAAAAACGAAGTTATTACTATAAACTTATTCTAATTAAATAAAAATTGAAACACATGAAATAGTTTTTTATAGTCTTTTTAACTATTAAACCAAAGGTAATCTCTTTCCTCTCCTGAGAGTTTCTCTTTCCCCTTTCTCTAAGAGTTTCTAACAATCCTCATTCTTGTGTTCCTGCCTCATGCCATTGTTTCCCTAGTGATTTCATTTTTGAGCTGTGATTTCATCATCGAGTTCTATTGACCAATCATAGATTCTTCTTTTGAATGGTTGATGTATCTCAAGAGCAGATTAGGTAGTTTCTTGGATAGTAGCCCTGATTTTTGCAGTTTGGTTGGCTGAAATATTCCTTTTCTCAATGGGATTCTGTTGCGTCAGCCAACATTGGACAATTTCTATATTTCTCGTGTTCTCTCCAATATCTTTTCCTGTGTCTTGTGCTTAGATAGAGTTTTCCCTACTTCAGACTATTGGAGATCTAAGGATCGGTGTTTAGGCATCAGTAGCATTTGATTTTTAAGTTTTTTTGTTTTCTTGCTTTGTGTGTTTTGATAGGGTACTTGTAGCATGGATGAAGGAAATGCTTTCTCTCACTTTGTCTAGGAAGATGTGGAAAAGATCATCTTAGACCTTGAGCAGGACTTGCTGTTGTATAATAAGCCTAGTGTGTGGTGGTTGGGCAATTGGTGACCAATAAGCGAGTGAACCCTTTTTGATAGTATCGATCTTAATGCGATCCTGGAAATGCTTTGGAATCATGCAAGTCATGTTAATTTGTGAAAAGATGTTTTAGTCCTTGTTGGGAAATGATATGGCAATTGATGAAGAGTTTCAATCGGGACCATAGAATCGAACATAGCTAGTTGTTGTGTATGTTTAGGACATCGGGATTCAGGGAAGACACTGAAGGAGATTGACTTAAATAATCTTCAAGTATGGGTTCAGATCCATGGTTTACCTCTGGGATTTATGAAGAGAAGCACAACTAGTTGGATAGGTGGGAAGATTGGGATTATATTGGATATTGAGGGCGATAAAATGTGTAGAGGTTTTTTAAGGGTCAAGGTGGAGTTCTTTGTTTATAGGCCATTATTAGTTGATTTTTGGATGCTTGGAGATAACGGTGCTAAAATGTAGGTCGGCCTGAGATATGAAAGACTGGGTGAACCTTGTTATTAGTGTGGTAGGATGGGATATAGAAAGGATAGTGTAGGTTTGCTATTGAATCTGTAGTAATAAGCACAAGCCAACTTAAGTATGGACCTTACGTTATAGTTACTGCTCCTAATGAGACCCCAGTGCCAAGGACCATACATTTTGAATGTGGGTCTTTATTCTTGGTAGCTGGCAATGTGGTTCTGCCTGCCATTACCTATAACCAATCAACCTACACTCCCCAACAGAATGCCCAACACTCACAAGCTGATAAACCCTCACCATATAATTAGAAGTTCTTATTTTTATTTATATTGATTTACTAAAAAATTATAGACATCAAAACTTGATAAATTAATAATCTTGAAAAACACTTTTAGAATATTTTTTAATTTTTTATAGTTTTAAATATTTTTACTTTGGGAAGCAAAATAATCTCTTTTGTGAAACTTAGAAATGTTTCACTTCCTTCTTTCCTATACTAAATTGCATTTTGATGTTTCTTATAATATATTACTTTTTCACTTCAATGTTACATGATGTATATGTATAACTTTCCCAAAGTAAAAAAGAATAAATTTTAAAGTGAATTTTAACAAAATTATATAAGTGCTTTTTGGGATTGTACCGGTGTTAGCTTTCAATTGGGCAAAATTTTAGTGATGTGTATGTATTCATGTGTTCGTTTGTGAGGATGTGTATGTATATTGTACAAAAGAACTTTTTATTTTTTTTCAATAGTTTTTATTTATTTATGAATGAACAAATTAACTATACCATTTTCAAGACTTTTAGTGTCTTTATCTCCATTTTTTTAACGTTTGGTATTATCATGAGGTGTTCCAATATAATGGGCCAAATATCTCACTTTACATTGCATTATCATATGTGATTCACATAAAAACAAGCTTCAATTTATTTTTTCTTACAAGAAAAAAGACAGTTTTTTTTTCCTATGCTATGAAAAGGGTTTATCTAATATAAATATCTCACAAAATTAAGAGATTATGTTGGGAAATTATTTTCTATTATTTTCTCAGTTTATACTAATTTTTTTAAAAATTTATAATTTTTCACTATACAATTAGTCTTAAAAATCTTTTAAAAATGTTACCAATAATGTAATAATTACTCAAACAACAAACTTTAAATAATATTTTATTATAATAACAACATAATGAGTATCAAATTGATTAGTCAATTATGTTTGAAAATCAATTGATTTACTTTTTTTAACTGACCAATTTTTTATAATAATTTTTCTTAGTTCATAACTCTTTAGTTATAATAAATCTTTAAGTGTTTCTACAAGATATTACCAATCATATAATACTCACACATAAAGATGTCAATGGATTGGACTTGGTTTGGGTTTAGCTAATTCCACGCCCTCCTTATGAGGAATTACATTTGGGTAATACCCGCCCCATGAGTAGGCACGTACTAACCAATCAATCCATTTAAATTTTAAGACATATGGTTTTTTCAGATTTATTTTTTTTATAATTTTATTTATATTTTCAAAAGAATGTATATATTTATAATAAATAAATAAATAAATAAATAAATCATAAACTAAAGTTATGGTAATTTA
This sequence comes from Aquilaria sinensis, assembly GCA_005392925.1. NCBI lineage: Eukaryota > Viridiplantae > Streptophyta > Magnoliopsida > Malvales > Thymelaeaceae > Aquilaria > Aquilaria sinensis. The sequence continues at coordinate 28,379 of SMDT01003049.1, forward strand.
TGATAAATTATGATTTTATTTTAAATAAAATTATATTTTAAATATAAATATACTAATTTAGGAGAGGCACAGGTAGGGACCGTAGGGTCAAGTACGATTAATTAAACTCATACCCTTCTCATGCTTTTTTGGGTAAAGGCGAATTCATGAAGGGTACAATATTTTTTTTTATATCCCTACTTGCAAAAATAACATACACACATGAAACTAAATAAATTTAACCTATTTATGGACTAGAACAATAACAGCGAACTGCAGTTACCTATGTTTAGACTAAAAAGAGATTAAGGATCAAATGTGAAGTTTTTTTGCTGCTGAGGTGCCTTGGACTAACTTGTACCATTTCTCAAAGTTTGCGACTTGAATATACTGATTTAGAGTTGAGGTACTTACTCGTGCGAGTTGCCAAGTTGAATGGCTGTTAGTGCACTTTAGCCTTTTATTTTTCTAGGAAAACTCAGTTTCATTGTTTTGTTTAGTTCTCGGTTTCATCGTTAAGACAAGAAGCCGACTTTAAAATGCTCCAAACTTCAACCAAGAGAAGCAGATGCAGTCGCAAAAATGGATGATCAGGGAATCGATCACAAGACTGTTCAAGTCAACGACATCAACATCCACTACGCCGAGAAAGGCCAAGGCCCAGTAATCCTCTTTGTCCATGGCTTCCCGGAGCTCTGGTACTCCTGGCGCCACCAAATCGCCAGCCTCGCCGCTCTCGGCTATCGCGCTATAGCCCCCGACCTCCGCGGCTACGGTGACTCCGACGCGCCCCCGGCCATTGATAGCTATACTTGTTTCCATATCGTCGGCGACCTGATCGGTCTCCTGGACGCCATCACCGGGGATCAGGAAAAGGTATTTGTCGTGGGTCACGATTGGGGCGCCGTGATGACCTGGTATTTGTGCCTGCTCCGGCCAGACCGAGTCAAGGCTCTCTGTAACTTGAGCGTTCCGTATATTCCCCGGAATCCGAATATGAGGCCCGTCGACGGCTGGCGAGCTTATTACGGTGACGAATATTACATGGCCAGGTTTCAGGTAAGATCGTTAATATGAAATCTGTTGTTTCTCTCAACCAAAGTTATCACGTGTCCCAGGTGTTTCTCTCAACCAAAGTTATCACGTGTCCCAGGTGTTTGATAGGATTAGCAGAAGCCTGGGTAACAGAAGCTAGAGACCGAATGTGTCTTATCAGTTAGTTTTATGTTTTTTTAAACAAGAAGAACAAATAAATCCGAAGCTAATCTGCAAATTTCATACTGAATTCTTATACTATTGCGTACTAAGCTTTTAAATTGAGGGGAAAAAGAAATTCTAGAACCAAACAATATCTAAGGGTTCCAAGTGTTCTATGAAATTACCAGGAACCAGGAGTAATGGAAGCCGAGTTTGCTGAGTTGGGGACCGAGACAGTTGTCAAGGAGTTTCTAACCTACCGAGTTCCGGGGCCTATAATGTTGCCTAAGGGTAAGCTTTTCGGGCACCTACCTGGGACTCCGATTGAACTACCATCTTGGCTGTCCGAGGAAGATATTAAGTACTATGCAAGCAAATTTGAGAAGAAAGGCTTCACTGGAGGAATCAACTTCTATCGGAACTTCAGCAGGTACATATGTTCTTAGCCCCACCAATTTACTAACTTTTATACTATGAGTGATGTTATATGTATCCATATTAGTATGAAGGTTTAGTAGCATTCATTGGTATTGGTGTATGCTATCACTTGCAATAACTTGTTTCAGAGAAATAACTAGTGACACATCTGGCATTCGATAATCGATACTTAAGCTAGCGCAAAAAGTGTATAGCATGTCACGTTCAAATATGCCACCCTGACACTGCTATCAAATAATCCTTTGCATCAAGAAAGTGAGGTTCGAGGGGAAGAAAAGGACATGCCCCTGATGTGTTCTTGTGCGTTGATCTCTTGGTCCCAGGAATTGGGAATTGGTGGCACCTTGGCAAGGAGCCAAGATCAAAGTACTGACCAAGTTCTTGGTTGGTGTTGACATAGATTTGGTGTACTACATGCCAGGGGTAAAGGAGTACGTATATAATGGGTTTAAGAGTGCGGTAGCTTCGGTAGTAGTATTATAGATGGTATATATATCCATATTAGTATCAAGGTTGGTAGTATTTCATTCCTTGCATCACAAGCGAGGGCTTAAGGGGAAGAAAGGACATTTTCTTGATGTGTTCTTCTTATGGTTTGATTGATCCATTGGCCCAGGAACTGGGAATTGCTGGCACCATGGCAAGGAGCTCAGATCAAAGTACCAGCCAAGTTCATGGTTGGTGACATAGATTTAGTGTACCACATGCCAAGGATGAAGGAGTACATCCACAAGGGCGGGTTTAAAAGAGATGTGCCATTGCTAGAAGAGGTGGTTGTGCTGGAAGGAGTCGGCCACTTCTGCCAGCAAGAGAACCCGGAAGATATCACCAAACACATCTATGATTACTTTCAAAAGTACCTGTAAGACTTTTGATGAGTATAGGGATTCCCTGAAACATTAGGATCCCGTGCTATTTAGGTTTGTTTTCTGTTTCAAATAAATCCCTATATATTATGTAGGGAGACTTGTCATTTGTTTTGACTCTTTACTTACCACGTCACAGTTAGAGTGAATCGTGGGTTGTACTTTGCTTTCAGTTTTATTCTTGTAAGGCTATATAATAGCCAAGGTTGTTATTAAATATTACTAGTCATTTCTCTAGATTGTTTTCAAGCTCTTGAATTTTCTGTGTTCCGAATATTATGGTATCAGAGGCCCCAATGAGCGTGACAAAACAAAGCCGCAACTTTGAGTGACTTGCGACAGAGAGAAGGAGGATGAGTGGGGAATTTTGTGCACCCTTCAATTCCTAGGTTTGATGGTCACTAAGACCATTATTCCATGTGGATGGAAAATTTCCTTTACTTCAAGGAGTATTGGAGCTTGGTGGAAACTGGATACTTTGAGTCGGAAGCTAAAGCTATTGTCACAGAGGCACAGTGAGAGGTTAAAAAATTGAAGTTGAAGGACTTGAAAGTGAAGAACTATTTATTTTAGGCCATCGATCGAACCATACTGGAGACCATTCTCGAGAAGAAACCTCAAAGCAGATTTGGGAGACTATGAAAAAGAGGGCAGTGCAAGAGTGAAGTGCTTTGTTCTTCAAGCTTTTTGAAATGCATTTAAAACTATGGAGATGGAATCTAGTGAAACTACCAATGATTATTTTTCTAGAGTTCTGACTATGGTAAATAAGACGAGAGTCCTTGGAAAGCAGATGAGGGATGTGACGGTAATAGAGAAAATTCTTTGTTCCTTAAGTGACAAATTTAATTATATAGTTTGTTTAGTTGAGGAATTGAAGGATATCAATTCACTTTTAGTTGATGAGTTACAGAGCTCACTGATTGTCCAAGAACAAAAGTTTCAAAAAATTGTTCAAGAAGAGCAAGCCTTGAAGGTGACTCATGAGAACAGGTTTGGAGGTAGAGGTCAAGGAAAAGACACATTCAGAGGAAGAGTTATAGGCAGAGGGTGTTAAGGATTCAACAAAGCCATTGTTGAATGCTACCAATGTCACAAGTTGGGACATTTCCAATATAAGTCTCCAACTTGGGACAAAAAAGCTAACTATGGTGTGCTAGATGAAAAAACGAGATGCTTTTAATGTCGTATGTGGAGATGCATTGAGCTAAGAGAGATAAAGCCACGTCATATGAGCTAAATGAAGTGTTCAGATAGTTGGTGAAATTAGGCAACAACACAAGGATGACAATGCTTGAGAAGGGCAAGGTTAGGCTACAAGTAAATAGCTTCAACCATATTATTATAGAAGTCTTCTATGTACCAAAGTTGAAGAATAATCTTTTGAGCATAGGGTAGCTGCAAAGAATATTGGAAATCTTAATTCAGTTAGGGAGAAGTAGAATCTATCATCTAGAAAGAGGCTTAATCACTCAAATAGAGATGACTGCAAATCGGATGTTCTTGTTGACGGTCAAGTCTATTCAAGTGCAAGATGCATGCTTCCAAATCACCACATGTGATCTCTTACACCTTTGGCATCATAGATATGCTCATTTTAGTAAAAAAAAAAAAAATTCAAACCCTAAAATTTTAAAAGATGGTGCATGTTTTGCCTCAACTTTTGGCCTTTGCAGTTGTGTGTACCAATTTCATAATAGGAAAGCAACATAAAGATCCCGTACCAAAGAAGAGAACTTGGAGATCAACCTAAAGGCAATAGCTTATCCATGTAGATATTTATAGATCACTCTAGAAAAAAGGTACTTATTATGCTTTATTGATAATTATAGTTGAAAGACTTGGGTTTATTTTCTTGGTGAAAAGTTAGGAGCCTTTACTTTTTCAAATATTTTAAGAATTATGTGGAGAAGGAAAGTGGTCTATTTATGAAGTGTTTGCAATCCGATAGAGGTGGGGAGTTAAATTTTGAGGAATTTAATGAATTTTTAAGATATATGGCATCAAATGATGTTGATTGCAACTTATGCTCTATAAAAGAAAAAAATGGAGTTGCATAGAGGAAAAATAGGACTATAATGAACATGGTAAGTTGCATGCTCTTGGAAAAGAAAGTTCCTAAAACCTTTTGTCCTGAAATTGCAAATTGGATCGTGTATGTCCCGAATTGGTCCCTAAGTATAACAATGAAGAATGTGACACTTAAGAAAGCTTAGGGTGGTGTCAAGCCATTTGTGAAGCATTTCAAGGTATTTGGATGTGTGTTTCATGTCCATTTGTGAGTAGAATTAAGTTGGAAAATAAAAGTTTTCCTTGTGTTTTGTTGGGATTCAATGAAGAGTCTAAGGCCTATAGAGTTTATGATCCGGTCTCTAGAAAAGTTGTTATTACTAAGGATGCTATTTTTGAAGATGAAAAATGGTGGGATTGGGACAAAAGTTATGAAGAGTAGTTGGTGGCAATTCTAGAAATGGGTGATGATGAGAGTAGAGGGAGTGAGAGTGAGATTAAGATTGATGAAGCAACTAGTAAAGGAGGTGACGAAGGAGGTGATGGGGAAAAGGAAGAAAATAAAAAAGAAAATAATTCTTCGTATTATTCTCAAAGCTTGGATGATGCAAAAGATGTGCTTGAAGGCATGTCTATTTTAAGAGAAGGAAAAGTTAAAGAGGCTCCAGTCAAGATGAACAACTATGTGAATGAGGAGGGTCTTCCACCAGGTTGATGTCAAGTCAGATTTTCTTTATAGAGAGTTAAATGAAGTAAAGCAACTAAGGAAGGATATGAGAAGCAACAGTGTGAGCATAAGGTTTGCAAGTTGAAAAAGGCCTTATATGGACTGGAACAAGCTCTATAGGCTTGGTTTAGTTATTTAGAATCTCATTTCATTCAAAGGGTTTTCAGAGAAGTCATAGTGAACAAACATTGTTCATTAAGTCAAGCAAAGAAAGTAAGATTTTAATTGTTAAAGTCTATATTGATGATAGTCTTTACAAGTAATGATGTGTGTATGATGTATGATTTTAAGAGCTCTATAATGAAAAAGTTTGACTTATCCAATTTGCGGAAGATGAAGTTTTTTCTTGGTATTAAAGTGCTACAAAGGACTGTTGGGTTTTTCATAGGGATAACATATTAGTCAGTTCTAAAACTTTTTGTGTTTTGCCAACATAGTCCTAAAACTAATCAACTTGCCAAAGTAATCCTATATCTATGAAATAGTTAGCTTTATTAGTCCTAATTTGGATGTCTTGCTACATGGCATATGGAAAAGCTGAGATGGCACATAGCAATTGTTAAATGTTGACTTACAACCATATTTTCTATTTTGAGGGTGAGTTTGTAATTACACATATAGTTCAAGGACTTAACCTGCAATTATGTAACCCCAAGCCTAGCAAAAAAAAAAAAGGAAAACTGCATCTTTGGTCCCTAATTCCTCACTTCCTACCTCATAAAACCTTAACCTCCTCCATCTGCCACTACCACTTTTGAAACATTGTCGAGCTTCCCTACTGTCGCTCCACCACCGCTAACCACTCTAGCCCGTCGTCGATGTCTTGCCTCACTAGAAGCCATCATTCCCAGGAATCGCTAGCCACTAATGACGCCAAATCAAAGATAGTCACAAATAAGTCACATTTCTTATTTGATTTGTATGATCGGCGGGACGGGAGAAATGACCGACGGGAGTCTTTGCTTAGGACGGCCATTGGCGATGTCAGTGGAGCTCCAACATCGTGAATAGTGATGATAAAGCCTAAGACAATAGCTAGGTCCATGGCAGATCGAAAATGGATTATGGTGGAGGACAAACGTGAGTGCCAGTGGCTGACAACAGTCGTCGTCTAATGGTCTTCGTTGAACGTCCAATTGAAATGTTGGGCCTCTCTCCTTTCCTCTCAGTGATGGCGGACAACGGAGGCAATAGGAAGAGAACAAAGGGTTACAGTGACAAGTGGTGAAGAAGATAGAAAATAAGAAAATAAGTGTTTTAATCACTATTATTTTTTGTTTTAAGCAATTAAATCCCATAGTTACTAAACAACTAAAAAGAGTTAACAAGTTACCATTTAAATGTCCGTTATATGCCACCTCAACTTTTCCGTCTACTACCTAGCAAAACATCCAAATTAGGACTAATAGAGATAACGATTTCATAGTTTCAAGACTACTTTGGCAAGTTGATGGGTTTTAGGACTTTGTTGGCAAAACATAAAAAGTTTTAGGACTAACTAATCTTTTATCTCGTTTTGCATATGTTAGAAGAAATATTTATTGGATGTTTTAAAAAGGTTTGGAATAAAGGGAAGTAACTTTGCAAATAGTCCAATTGTCCTTAGTTTTAATTATAAGGATAAAGGCCAAACCAAGGTTAATGCAACATTTTACAAGCAAGTTGTTGGCAACTTGATGTATCTTATGACAACTCAACCCGATTTGATGTTCATTGTAACTTTCATTAGTCGTTTTATAGCTCAACCAATTGAATTGCATATGCAAGCAACCAAGAGGTCCTCAATGTATTTAGAAAGTACTGTAGGCCTTGGAATAATTTACAAGAAAAGATGGAATCAAGGGCTACTTGGCTTTACAAATAATGACTATGCTGGTGAAGTGGAGGATAGGAAGATGACATCCGGTTACATCTTCTTATTGAGTTCTGAAAGGGTTTCAATGGTCTCCAAATAAGCAACCAATTGTTGCTTTATCAACAATTGAAGCTGAGTTTGTAGTTGTAATGGGTTGTGCATACTGAGCTATTTGAATGAGAAGAGTTTTGGAGCAGTTGGGTCAGTTGGAAAATGGTGGCATCAGAGTATTATGTGACCACAATTCTATAATCAAGCTTGCAAAAAATCTAGTTATGCATGGGAGGAGCAATTTTTTTGTGCTATATCATTCTTGAATTTTTTGAGTTCCTAACAATTTTTGTCGTCTGACTTGCTTTATCAGTTTATTTCAATGTAGATGCCCCCTGTTAAAGTGTGTTACGGGAGAGAGAAAAGGCCCATGTGGGCTTTGTTTTTGTTAGGCCAAAAAGTTAGACCTCATTTAGAATATAAGCCATTGTACTGAATCCTATAGGTTGCTCTCTTCTTTTTACTTGGTGGACATTTTTCTCAGCTGCCAACCAATGCTACTTGAAGATCTGCTAAAGACATTGGATTTCATTTTCCTCCAACTAAAGCTGCACTCTTCACACCAACAATATAGAAGCCCCGAAACATTCACTATAAAGCTATAGCTTAGTTGTTCATGTCAAATGTCAGTCCATCTCGATTTGTGTTCGGTCAACCTCCCTATCTTCCCCATTGTCGTCTTTGAGCGTGTAAATGTCAAATCCCTAACTTATACTGTAAACACATGTTCTCTAAAGGTAATGACATGTTGGCTTTATTCATTCTTCCCTCCCAATGTGGTAAAACTGGGTCACAACACTGTCTTTTATAAGATTCTTTACATACAAATGATGTCAAAGGAATTGGGTCATGGCACCATCAAAAGGTGGAATTTAAGTTAATGGAACGGCTAGCTTGGTGATGCAAAGGCTTACACAACTTGGTAATTAGTTCTAAGAAATAAGGCATAAGGGAGTAGATGGCTTGCTAGTGTCTTTTGTCACTTCCAGTAGTGTTTTGAATATTGTATTGTATTGGCCCGTACAGTCGGTGTATCTTGGTACAGTCGCTCCAAATGGTACCAAACCAACAAATCTCCTCTCATCTTTTGTATCGAAGTGTACCAACCGGTACATTCATCTCAGTTGCATAAAATGCACTCCAATTGATGCTTGTAAGACTCATACCCTTCAAGTTAAGGATATAAGGAGAAGTTGCAGCCACTACACCCATTGCTACCCTTTGTTGTATTATACGTGATTAATATTTTTATCGTAATTTGTTTTTTATTTTGAAGCCTCGGCCCAAGTCTAATAGCCAACCTTCTTCCCCAAACCTTCAAATTTCAATTTGTATTATTCTGACTACTTTGAATGTGTTCTTTTGTCAAATTTTAACTACTTTTTTAACCAATTAAAAATTACTAAATCTTCTTAAGGTATCAATTATAAATAATTAATTTTTTCATGTATATTTATCAATTTCATTCCCCTTACTTTTTTTTATTTGTTTGTAATGCACGCCAATGTCTTTTTTCTTGAAGGAACTTTACTATGTTTTAATTTATTGAATTAATGGATAAACATGTTAAAATGATTATTGCTTATGTTTTTTTATTTTCTTTTTTATATGTTGATAACTTGTTATGTATTATCTATGACTTGAACCTTGGAGTTGAATATTTAAATTTTCAATATGCTGATATGTTTCATTTATAATTTGTTATCTATATGATTACGCGTCTACACACACACACACACACACACACACAAACTGATACATCTGAAATGATATGATATGATACCGATATTGTACCGTACTATTGAAAAAACAGTATACTATTTGGTACAAGATTTAAAACTTTGATTTTTAGTCAAGGAAAATTCAATAAAAAGATATGAGGATAGGTGGGATAGGCCGTGGGTGGACTCCTAAGATTTGGCATATAATGTTAAGTGGGAAGGTTAACAATTAGGCCAGTGTATGGGAACAAATAAATCCAAATTGCATGTGCCTCTTGAAAAATTTATATGAAACCAGGTCAAAACACATTGATTCCGTTGGATTAAGTTTCTTATTTCGTATACTAAAAATATGGCAAAGTTCAAATATGGTTCCCTAACTTTAAGAATCATCCTAAAGTAGTCTTATAACTTTTTTTTTTTCTCTTAGAGTCTCCTAACTCAACTAACATATTCTATTTTAGTTTCTACCATCAGTTTTGTCATTAGTTTGGATGGAAATTGCCTATATGGCATCTGAATTACCATGTCAAATCCTCTTTTATGATAATAAGTGACAAGATTGGAAGAATATGAAACTTAAGGGTAAAATTGAAAAACTTCATAAGTTTGGAGAGTTAAAATGTATATTAGCCATAAATTCTTCTTCCTCCCCAAATCCCTACAAGCTCCCATACCTGCAGCTGCCCTTCCTTCATCCTCCCATGCCAACCACATTTACAATGGCATCACTGTTGCCGCTGTAAAGGGAGACCTACCGTCGGGTGTGAATTAGCGGTCAAGGCCAACCCATCGCCGGGCGTTAATCAACAATGGATTTCCACTCCTTCGATTTGTTCTTTGTGCTCCACTTCTGGTATGACAGCAGGAAAGGGGCAAAATTGACCAAATTCCATATCTTTCGTAACATAGCTAAAGGTGGTTGAGATAGATCAGCCGCACGTGGGCCGTCGATCACGCACCTGTGCTTAACTGTCGCACACAGAATGGGAGAAATCAAAGGTGTGAAGGAAAAAATTCGAACGAGGGCGGCCAAATTAAAGAACCGAGGTATGGAAGAGGATGGGTGCGACGGAGGTTGGGAGTAGGAGAAGAGATACGAAGGACCTGAGAGGGTAGAGGGACGGGGAGGGAAAAATCAGGACGAGGAGAGGTAATTGGCAGGAGGATAGTTACTTGCATGTAAGAGGACAAAATGGCAAAGGTCAAGAGAATGGAGCTAGTGAGACGGAGGGAGCGGCAATAATCGGCACAGGTAGAGGCGAGATAGGGGCGGGCATAATCAGCAAGCAGTGGACGGTGAAGAAGTGGGAAGAGGATGAAATTCTGGTTAATCAACTTTTTAAGTTTAAATATTTATTTGTTTGTTTCAATTTTACTTAAGATTTATTATTCTTTCAATTTTGTTACCTATTGTTATAAAACAGGATGTCTTGTGTCAGTTTAGATTATATATAGGCAATTTTTATCAAAACTAATGACTAAATTGGTGGTAGGTATCAAAATGAGAAATGCTAGTTGAGCTATGGGAGCTTAAAAGGATGAAAAAGAGTTATGAAACCACTTTAAAATGATCCTTAAGGTTATAGGACCATATTTTGATTTTATGTAATCACTAAAAATATGATCCGAACATAAATGAATTATGATGTCCTCATCACGTTTGACAATATATTCTAGTGAAGAGGGTAAAATCAATATTAGACAAAACTGTCAAAGATTACGCAAAGATTTATTTTATTTTAATTTAATCTAAAATGACTTATTTTTATATTTATATGTTTTTTTACTTGAGACCATTTTCATTTGAAAGTTAATATTATTTAGTTGAAATAATCAATTGATTGAAAAATTTTTATGACATTGTTATTTTTTATGATTTTTTTAGGCATTAATAAAATAAAAATTCATAGAAATTTAATAAAATGATAAAAAAAATTGTTTCAAAAGGATAATTACATCTATACAATATTGGCTTTCAAATGAAATTGGTTCTAGTTGTGCTGTGATTAGTCTTGTTTGACAACTACTTGATGTTAAATTTTAAATATAATTGTTTAAATATCAATATGCAAAGTATAATTATTTCTGTTTTCCATATAAAATCTTAATCTTAAAAAAAGAACATAGCATCTTTTGTTCACAGAGAACTTTATATAATTACAAGATGGAAACAAATCACCATTGCAGCCATTGCCTCTTTCTTCTCCAGTTTTATCTATATCGTTCTTTGTATTGTCATTCAGGTTTGGATTTCAATGGAAGCTTGGCTAGTTGATTTGTTGTTTTTTTTCCACCCAATTAATCACTCCTCATCTTTTTTTGTCTTTTACCATTTACTCTTCCTTATTATTCTTCACAAAACCTATTTATCACTATTAGCAGGAGCATCATCTGATTCTTCTGACACCCTACGATGGATAGATATGGGTGATTCATTTCGATGTTGAGGGGTTAAGTGGAAGATGAAGGTTGAAAAATGGTAGGCATCAACAATGGGGAGTTCTCAAATAATGAATTAAGTGATGATGTCAGAATTTTTTATTTATTCATTATATTAGACTTTATGTTGGTTAATCTACTATTACTGGTTGATCCACCTTTTATTTTGTTGAAGTGTCACTTATTCATTTTGATTATTTAATCATACTCTATCTGAGTTTTTATTACAATTATTTGTTAATTATCTATTTCAAATTTATTCTAATTTATATGGAAGGTTTGGCTTAATTGGATTATTTTCCTTTCATTCAGTATTAAAAATTAAAAAGAAATTATTTTATTTTTACAAAAATATTTTAAAAGTGCCTTTTATATTTCTTAAAACAAAGGAATTTTGATGCTCTAAAAAATATAAGGTGTTTAATAAATCTAAATTAAACAAATAATATTTTGTTATGCATTTTTTTGTTTAGCTTAAGGTAATACTAAATGAGTAAATTTTATGAAAGATCTCTAACCTTTAGCCATTGTTTTATTTTAGTCCATAATCTATTGAATGTTCTATTTTAATCCTAAACCTATTAAAATGTTTCATTTTAGTCATAAATCTATTGAAAATGTTTCATTTTGGTCTCAATTTTATGAAATTTGTTAACATAAAGCATTTGTTTAATAATAATTTTTTAGATTATAATTTAAACTATCCGGTAACTGTCATACAATAAATCACCTTTTTTTCTCTATAAATTAAACTTATTTCATTTAGAAAGAAAAAATTATTAATTTAAATTATCTATTTACTGTAAAAAATATTAAACTGTTTAAATTTACTAGATGACAATTACTGAATATTTAAATTAAAATTTAAAAAGTTTCTGTCAGATAATTATTCTAAGTTAATGATTTTCATCTAATGAAAGACCAAAATGAAATAATTTTAATAGGTTTTACAACCAAAACAGAAAATTCAATAGGTTAGGGAACAAAAAGAAACATTGAGTAAAGGTTAAGGACCATTTATGCAATTTACTCTATACTAAATTATTTGTTGGAATACATTGTTTCAATTTTGAATTATAAAAAATACTTGTATTCTTGATAAAAAAAAAATATCTATGTATATACTGCAAAGGGTGTGAAGGAAAATGAGGTTTTGCCACCTGTCATGGAGGCAGTGTTGTTTCTTTTGGGTTAATGTTTCCTATGGATAAAGTAGCATTGTTTTTAATGGGCAGTGTTCACTTTTGTACTTTAGTTGGGCATCTTCATTTTGAACACGCCGTTGGGCTTCGTAAAGTAATTTGTGTCTGGTGAATAAACAAATACAATGAAGTTGTGGCAATTTTAGAGAATATATTGTAGTATGTGGTAGCTGGTAATTTCCTGCATTAGTGTACATTGGTGTCATGATTTAGTGAAACCAGTTGGCAAACATTCCTATTCTGTTACGTAAGTCAAAAAACTAGCAGTCGGAAAGGTAGTTTTATTTATGTATAAAATAAGCTCTACAAGTGTTTCCACAACAGACATCACCCACGAAAACATTTTTCATCTTTCTTGGTTTAAGGAGAGCTCCACTCCAAGTTTACGCTCAAATTATTTGGAATAAGTGTTTCAAATAGTATTGCCAACAAGGTTTAGCTATGAAGTTTATAATTAGTTTTCCCAATCATTATTTTAAAGTAGTCATCTAATTTAATTCCTGAATTTATTACCTCTAGTTTGTTCACTTGCCCAATTATGCGTAATTGTATATTCATAGCTCGAACTTTGAATTTCGATTCTCACCATCTAATCGATTTCACGACAATGAAAAGATTGATGATGAAGTAGATCTGTATATCTAAAATCTCAAACAAGCTAGGGAAGTAGAACTGTTAGATGTCCGCCTTAAATATCTAATGAATACCTGGAAACCAACTTGCTCATAACTTCATTTCTAACATGTAAATTGAAACTCTTGCAATCTTTTGTCAAAAATCATGAAAGGCCCATCACTTTATCTAGACCAACATAATGAGTTCCCAGACTAAATCTAACATGTTATAGCTTCAGAATAACCTCATCTTGAAATTCTCGATAGTTGCTTGGTAAAAATGCATTAGAAGTCCAACTCCAACTCCAATTCCAATGCCAAAACATATTCCAAGCTCAATTGTAACACCAACTTGAACCCCAGCATTAAACCATGAGAGTTGACCATCCTCACCAGCATACATCTGACAAAGTAGAACAACACTAATTTTTTATAAAGCAAATATGTATTAAACAATTAAAGAAAAGGAAAAATTTGAAGAAAATCCTTGAGATGACTAACATGCTCAAATTAGTCATCTTCTAATTGCCATTGCTATAACTAGCAGTTCTACTACCATGTACATATTCTAGGTCAAAATAAAGGGAATTTATCAGGTCATAAATGATGCTTTAGGTGCCAAAACACATGTTTGTAATGTTTCTACTAAGCTAATCATCAAGGGCATCTTTAATACACAAGTGACTGTTGATTTATTCTAAAGTATTTGAAATGGAGAAATTTATAAACTAGGGACCAAATTAGATATGCTTGCTTCCCAACGTGCCTGTAGAAGCTAAAGATGTCACCCAATAGCCAGTAACTAAAGCTTTACACATTCGCCTGGTTCAATAATGACTAATATCTAAAATCTTAAGATTCAACTCTACCCCCTATAATGGCTTTTCATTTGTGGGCAAGAAAAGAATAATTAACAGCTACACCTTACAAAGGTTGAAGACCAATGTCACTTAGCCATTGCAAAAAGATCATATTCCTCCAAATATAAGCCCCACCTATTCAACAATATGACACATATTCCCTATTAATGGCACAAAACCGTACATTTAACACCACCATCACCTTAGTGTCAAAGCATTGCTCTATCGATTCATAACTATAATCATAATAAACTTTAACAGCCAATTTATTAACTTTTCCTGGACAAATTTAAACTTGAAAAACAAATGGAAAAGTCACGCATTATATAAACAAAAAAAATTAACTATTAACTATATAACAAGTCACCATTTTATCTGCAACTTCCAATATCGAATAATGATAACAAAATCTTGTTGACAAAATGCCCGCTGTAAAGCTCGAGAGCACTTTAGTTTCTTTATTATGTTATAAAATGTTATAATATTTCAAAATGTTCTAAAATAGAATAGATAAAGTAGTTTTTAAGTTTAACATTAAGCCAGTTTAGCATCAAGCTAGTTTTGTGTTGACTATTGACTCACTATTACTAAAATTGAAATAAAGCTTCATTTTCAACCAAAATTACAGTATAATGCCATTATCTCTATTAGCGCTATCTTTTTCCTTCGACTGAAGTACCCATCTGTAGCCTGTGGAGGAGCTGCATCTTCATCGGCACTCCTCCTCCCTTCACCCCCACTGACTTCACTTCATTGTCGTCCAATCCTTTGTCATACAAGAGATCTCTAAATACCTTTTCCTTTGTTGTTTCCTTTGTACAAATTGGTAGTCCATCCCATAGCCATGTCTTCAAGGCCATTGAGATTCATGTGCCTTCTTAGGGAATCTAAGATACCATGAATCCACTATTTTCTCTATGACCCAGTTTTTCTGATGCATTTTTGTTTTGATTCCGTTCAATACGACTTGGCTTATAGCTCCTTGGGTAGGTGATTGGCGACATTTACTAGCCAACCAAAACAGCGTGGAATCGGTTACAAAGGCTCTAAAAGCAATAGGATCAAGAAATCTCTGAATGATGCCTAGATTTTTTGCCAATAGTAACAACAATTCACAAGATTTAAGTATGGGTTGAGCAAGATCTAGGATCAAGTGAAAGTGATGAAGTGTTGTAGGTGGACTAACGGATGAGGTAGAAAGTTGTGGGGTAAGGACAAAGTTAGGTACAATGGAAAAATAGTAAATAGGAATTAAACACAGCTTGGTTTAACTTATGTAGGACATGGTCAATATCCGGTCAAAAAAAGTGGAGGACTTCAGCTAACAAAATTGGCCCATATTGGAGCCCAAGAAAAAGTGCAATGTTACAGAGTTAAATATAACTGATCATGGAGCCTGATGCAACCCAGCATAAAAGCAAACCCACAAAGCCTGGTGAATCCAATTCCAACAAACCTACTAGTAGGCATCCCTAAATTATGAGGCAAAGTTCTAGGACTGTGCATGTACCTGCCAAATACCAAGACTATATCTAAGAATATTCTATGATGAGTTATACACATTCGCAACCATTTTGGTTGTGCTAATGGATTATATAGTGAATGAATGTGAATGAATGGGCAAAAAACATTTCATCATCTTTCCTCTCTTCTTTCTTTCTTATTTTTTCCTTCATCTACTATCTACCAGTTTATTCTTACTTTTGTTGCAAGATGTTGCAACATCGGTCCTTTCTTTGAGAGTGCTAAAAGGCATGGGAGAAAGAATGGTTACTAAGGTTATGGAGTAAAATATGGTAAAAATCTCAAAGTAACTTTAACAACACACATCTACTTTGTAAAACATGAAGTCTATACACTCTAGTGTCCAACAACATGCTTCAGCCTTAGAAAAAAGCTTCACCTTAAGTGAACTAATCTAGAAAACTTTATCAATGTAGCAAACTGTTCTATCTAACATAGTGCTGAAGCGAGCCTGCTTGGAGAAATAACAGATTTTTGGGTCAATCATGCCTACCTCAGCTTCATCTAACCCATAACCTCTCTTACTACTAACCCCAAACACTACTCTTATTTTACCTAATCCTTCAACATCCATAAACACATCCCTTTCTGGCATGACTAACCCTGGAGAAGCATCATCCCCTTCTATGCCCAGATTATTGAAGGTTAAGATTCCTTTGTTTTCATGGGAGAATGTGTTTGAATGGATCTTCCAAATCGAGAAGTTCTTCTTCTACTATCACATTCTAGCTGATCAAAAGTTAGAAATGCATTTTACATGACTGAGCTAGCCTTGATGTGGTAACACTAGATGTATCCTACCCATAAACTCACAACTTAAGAAACTTTCATTAGAGCCATGAAGCTGTGCTTCAGCCCCTCTGTCTGGGAAAATGTGTTCAGGTAACTTTACAGTTGGACCAAAGTAATTTCTCTATAGATTTATATCTTTTACCTATTTACAGGGCTGATGTAATACTGGAAGTACAATGGCTTGCCAACCTCGGCCCAGTCCTTTTCAATTACCAAGATTTGACGATGTGTTTTACTTGTGGGGATAAACCAGTCATACTTAGTAGCCTTAAAGATGTTGGGCTTGCTTCAATCTTGTACAGTTAGTTGA
This sequence comes from Aquilaria sinensis, assembly GCA_005392925.1. NCBI lineage: Eukaryota > Viridiplantae > Streptophyta > Magnoliopsida > Malvales > Thymelaeaceae > Aquilaria > Aquilaria sinensis. Next base: position 44,967 of record SMDT01003049.1, read on the forward strand.
TGCATGGCCTGAAAATCGATTCATATGCAACTTTGTTTACACTCACCCTTGATGGCCCATCTGATGTTCCTTATTTAGAGTCTGATGTTTTAGCCCTTACTAAGGAACTCCATGGGCTATTTGACCAATATGAAGATGTCTTTGCCACTCCTACCAAGTTGCCACCACCATGATCAACAAATAAGAGTATTATCTTACAACCTAGCACAACACCAATCAAGGTACAACCTTACCAATAACCACATTTTCAAAAGCGAAAAATAAAAAAATTGGTTAAACAAATGTTGGAAGATGGAATCACTAGATCAAGTACCATCTTCTAATTATCTTCAATACTGATGGTAAGAAAGAATGATGAAACTTGGAGGTTTTGTGTGGATTATCAAGCTTTCAACACGGTCACTATTAAAGATCAATTTCCCATTCCCACTGTGGATGAGCTGTTAGATGAACTCCATGAGGCTAAGTTCTTCTAAAAACTAAACCTATAGGCAGGGTACCATCTGCTTCGCATCCGCTCCAATGATATTGAGAAGATCACATTTTGCACCCATGACATCCACTATGAGTTTATGGTAATGCCCTTTAGGCTTACAAATGCCCCTTCATCTTTTCAAGCTATAATGAATTCAATCTTTCAACCAATGCTAACGAAATTTATATTGGTGTTTTTTTCTAACGTTTTGGTGTTTAGCAAGACTTTGGCAGACCATCTCTGTCATCTGAAATAGGTCTTAGAGACACTAAGACAACATTTTCTTCACACCAAGAAAGAGAAATATGTATTTAGGCAAACTACCGTATCATATTTAGGGCACATTATTTCCAGCACTAGAGCAAAGGTGGATTCGGAAAAGATTGTTGCCTTTCGAGATTGGCCTGAGCCTACGATAGTATGCTACTTGAGAGGATTCCTTGGGTTAGCTAGCTACTATTGTAAGTTTATAGCTAATTTCACTTCCAAGGTTGCCCCTTTGACCCAACTATTAAGGAAGGACACGTTTATTTAGTCCCGTGTAAAAAGGAATGCCTTTCAGGCTTTGAAAAATGCTTTGGGAATAGCTCTCATGCTTCGGCTGACTAACTTTGCTAAGCCTTTCACCATTCAAACTGATGCTTTATGAGTTGGTGTTGAGGCGGTCCTATCCCAACAAGGACATCAGGTTGCTTATTTTAATAAGTAGGTCAACATGAAAATGCAAGCTTCCTCCATATATGTTCGAGAGCTATATGCCATAGTAGAGGCGATTTGCAAATGACAGCAGTATTGGGTGGGAAACCACTTTGTCATCCAAACCGATCACCAAAGTTTAAAAAGCATGTTAACTCAAGCCATCCATACCCCTTAACAACAGTACTGGATGCCTTGTCCAGAACTCCTGAAAGGACCTTCTAAGCTATGCAAGTAGTTACTCGGCCTGCTCTCGCTCTTCTTTTAACACTGTAGCCTTTTATTACCCAACACAAGGCCACAGTTAAGTTTTTTTAGTTTATCCAGGCTAGGCCAATAGACCATCCTTACTTCACAACTTGAGACAGACTTATTTTTCATAAAGGATGCCTTTTTATCCTAGGAGAGTTTGCACAACAACCCTTAATCATCAATGAGTGCCATGATTCCACTATTAGGGGGCATATTGGGAATCAACGAATGCTAGCTCGGGTTATAGCTACCTATTCATAGCCAAACATGCAGCAGCACATAAGGAAATTTGTGAGGACTTGCCACACTTGCCAGCAAATTAAGGCTATAAAAATTGGCACTCCAGGCCTATTTCAACCTCTTCCATTTCCCAACAAAGTGTGCGATTGCATTTCAATGGACTTCAATACCCATTTTCCGCTTTCGACTGAGAAAATTGTTTTGTGGTTATTGTTGACCGAATGACCAAGTATGCCCATATTTGTGCCTTAGAAGCTCACATAACTGCTAAACAACTTGTAGAGATTTTTGTCCAGGAAATTTCCAAGCTACTACATGGGCTTCCTTCCAACATAGTTTCGAATCAATATCCAATTTTCATAAGCACCTTTTTGCATGAGCTTTTCAAACTACAAGGCACCTCTATGGCAACAACTAGTGCGTACTGCCCTCAATTGAATGGCCAGATGGAACTAGTAAATCATTGCTTAGAAGATTACCTTTGAAGCTTTATTGCTAATCATTTACAACATTGGAGTAAATATTTACCTTGGGCAAACTATTGTTACAACACCTCATCTCACTTTTCAATCCATATGACACTATTTGAAGCCCTTTATGAACGAGCTCTTCCATCAATAATAGATTACTGTCAAGGTGATTCGCTGGACAAACTACTTATCGAAAGAACTACACTCAAAGCCTAACTATGAGTTAACCTTGGCAGAGCTTAGTTACGGATGAAGCACCAAGCCAATTCACATCGCACTGAAAGGCATTATTAGGTGGATGACTGGGTTTTTCTGAAGTTGCAACCCTTCCATCAAGGCTTGCTAACAGGCCTTCTCAGAAATTAGCCAAACGATATTACTATCCCTTCCATATAAAGGAGAAAATTAGTAAAGTTGCCAATCGCTTGGCTCTCCCTACAGATGCCAAAATCCACAATGTGTTCCATGTCTTTTTGGTTAAGAAGTGTTACAAGGACCCGATCCGAAAGAGGCAATCTTTGTTTGCGTCCTTTATTAGAGCTCATCTCATCATCCAACCTAAACAGATTTTGGGAGTTCGAAAGGCGTGGTAGCACGGTAGATTTGTGAATCAAATGCCAGGCCAATGGCAGCAATGGAGGGCCACTGAGGCAACTTGGGAGAACTTAGTTGAATTCCATAATTAACTTGCTGGATTCAACCTTGAAGACAAGGTTACTTTCAAAGACCGGGACAATGATGCAACCTAGCATAAGAGCAGGCCCATGAAACCTGATGAATCCAATTTCAGTAAACTTACCATTGGGCCTCCCAATGTTATGAACTGAATATCTAGGGATATTCTATGATGTGTTGTACACATTCCCAACTGTTTTGGTTGTGCTAACCAAGGTGTTAAATGTCATTAGCACTAGGTATACCTCACCTCAAATTTTTAAAGTATACTACATGATATACCATGCCTCATACAATTATCATTTTTACTAAAAATAAATAAATATTAGAATATTATTTTAAGATGACATAAATTCAATAATTTTTTTTTGCACATTTTATATGTATTATAATTTTTCTTACTATAATTTTTTAAATATAAATAAAATATATATGAAAGAATATTTTTTAATAAAAAAAATAAAAAAATATAAAGAAAAATATATATATATATAAACTAATTTATTAATGTAAGAGAAAAAAACAATAATTTAATAATAGCAACACATTTTCAAATAGCACATTGAGTTCCTAAGTGGCTCAAAATAACCATTAAAATTTTTATGTTAACTAAAAAAAACCAATAAATAAAAATAAACATTTATTTTATGATATGTGTATTAATTATATTTTAATGTTTTATATATTTATGATATTTTGATGTAAAATAACAAAAAAAATATCTCACACACATCCGCAAAAAATAAAATACCATAGTACGTAGCAAGCAGTATTTACTGTATATCGAAGTTTTTCAGACAAAATATAAACAAAAATGAGCGGTATATGAAATACCACGGTATACTGTGTGATAAAATGAAAAAATGTAAAAAACATTTGTACCGCATGTGGGTAACCTCAGTATTTAATTCCATGGTGCTAACAGATTATATAGTGAATAAATGTGAAAGAATGGGCAGGAAGCGTTTCATCATCTTTCCTTTCTCCTTTTTTTCTTATCAAGGTTGTTATAAATGCAATCCAGATCATAGGATCACACGATCCTACAATTTGGATCTAGAAAACCTATCCGATTGGTAGTAGGATCGATAACCTAGTAAGATCAAGGTGAGATCACGTTCAAAATTGTAAGGCCGTAGAAAAGTGAGATCCCACTAATCCTTGCAAGATGAGGCTGAAAGTTACATTTCTCCGAAAGATTGTCGTCCCATATGAGGCTAGAAGATCTATGTATTTAGAAAGAAACTGTGGCCTTTTCAAGCCAGCAAAAATTGCTCAAGAGAATCACGAGAGGTGGAGGAAAAAATAGAAAATGAGGTGAGAGAGAGGGGGAGATGATCTGTGGTCAAGGGTTAGAAAGAGAAAGAAGAAACAGAGAGAGAGTTACAAGAGAGGGAGGGAGAAAAAGGAAATAAAATGAGTTTGAGATGAAAAAGAATGACGGGCGGTAAATAATGAGAGAGAGAGAGAAAGGGATGGGAAGATGAGATGGAGAAGTTTGCAGGAAAATGAGGGAGAAAGAGGACATAAGATGAGTGAGAGCTAGGGATGTTAATTTAAACCCTACCATGTAGATACCCGACCCTACGAGTATGGTTTTTTTTCCAATAAAACGGATTTAGTGTGGATCCGGATTTTTTTGTAATAGAACCCATTGGATGTGGGTAGGATGCGGGCTTAACTAACAACCCGCTCTGAACCCGCCCCACTAAATGGTGTATATTATGTATATCAATAGGTGTGTGTGTGTGTGTGTGTGTGTGTGTGTGTGTGTAATTATTAAAAAATAATAAAAATATTATACTTATTAAAACCACTAACACATGCCATAAACAAATGTGAAATGGCTTGACAGGCACAGTTTACATTTTATTTATATTTGACTAGTAGGTATTAATGAGGATGCATTACTAGAATTAATTGTTGTTTGGACATGATTATTTATTATTTTTGTTTTATTTGAACATATTTATTGTTGTTGTATAAAAAATTTATTGTAATTTATATGTTAGATTTTTCTTAATCTCATATATAATAATTTGACGGTTTACGGGTCAAGAACCCACATCCTACTTGCCAGTACAAGGATAGAATATGAGTTTAAAAAACTTTATCCAATATAAATTACAGGTAGGATTCAAATTTTATGAATTGCATCACAAAATGGGCTCTAAAATTTCACAACCCTACTAGAACTTGCCCTAATTAACATCTCTAGTGAGAGCCTGAGACGGTCGGCCAATAATGTTCTCTTTCTTTAATTAGCTGTGCTTCATTTTCTTTTTATTTTTATCATCAGTACAAAAGTCTGTCATTTTCTCCATTACTGTTCTTTTCTCCGGGCACAAGAAAACGTAGCAGGTAGAAGAGAGTGAAAAAATTCTTTAAATTAAATGTCATGAAAAAAGATTAAAAATTTCCTTGTTTACCCTTCCTCCTTTGCAAGAAAATAATAAACTTTAATGCACAATCCAGACTTACAGTCATAGCAGTAAGGATGCGCCCTGCCCAAGACACGACAAATACAAATGGCCAGCCAAGAGTCACACAAAAAAAAAAGTAAGGAATAAAATGAGATTTTTTATATTATTATAATATTAAATTTTATATAAATATCAAATATTAATGATCTTTTATATGAACCATACTATTTAGATAAATAAGAAATTTCAAATTTTGGTGGGATCTTCGATTAACGAAAAAACAATCCAGCGGGTCCCGTTCTTGAGACCCTTATTTCTTATCTCTGCTTCTACTATCCACCAGTTCGTTCTTGCTCTTAGTTGCAAGATGTTGCAACAGAGCCCGTCGACCGTCGTCATGTGAATCAGAATAAACGATTGATGACTCAGATTTGAGGGCTAAGGAGAAGATAATTGAATCGGACTCCGAGTTCCCGAGTTGGAGCTCACGGTAATAGCAATGGCGGATCAAACCATCGAGCACAAAACAGTTCAAGTCAATGGCGTCAACATCCACTACGCCGAGAAAGGCCAAGGCCCTGTGATTCTCTTCCTCCATGGCTTCCCGGAGCTATGGTACTCCTGGCGCCATCAGATCACCGCACTCGCCGCTATGGGCTTCCGCGCCATCGCTCCCGACCTCCGCGGCTATGGCGACTCCGACGCGCCGCCCGCCATCGAGAGCTATACCTGTTTCCACATCGTCGGCGACCTGATTGGACTCTTGGACACCGTCACCGCCGATGAGGAAAAGGCTTTTGTCGTGGGTCATGACTGGGGAGCCTTCATATCCTGGTATTTGTGCCTCTTCCGGCCGGACCGGGTGAAGGCTCTCTGTAACTTGAGCGTTCCGTTTGTTCCCTGGACTCCGATGAGGCCTGTCGACGGCTGGGGAGCTTATTACGGTGACGACTATTACATCGTCAGGTTTCAGGTAAGGTTGTTTGATGAAATTAGCGGAAGCCTTGAGTAGTAAAACGCTAGAGACCGAATATGTTTGATGTTTGATGAAATTAGTTGCCTTGGTGTTTGATGAAATGACCAGGAGGCGGGAGTAATAGAAGCCGAGTTTGCTGAGTTGGGTACCGGTACAATTGTCAGGGAGTTTCTTACCTACCGAGTTCCAGGGCCTCTAATGTTGCCGCAGGGCAAGCTTTTCGGGCACGGACCGGGGACTCCCATTGTCTTGCCATCTTGGTTGTCCGAGGAAGATGTCAAGTTCTACACAAGCAAATTTGAAAAGAAAGGCTTCACCGGAGGAATCAACTACTATCGGAACTTCAACAGGTACTACCGTGTTCTTGGCTCCCACCCATGTACTAACTTCGATAGTATTTCATTTCTTGCATCAACAACAAAAAGCGAGGGCTTAAGGGGAAGAAAGGACATTTTCTTGATGTGTTCTTATGGCTTGATTGATCTATTGGCCCCAGGAATTGGGAACTGCTGGCACCATGGCAAGGAGCTCAGATCAAAGTACCGGCCAAGTTCGTGGTGGGTGACATAGATCTGGTGTACCACATGCCAGGGATAAAGGACTACATCCACAAGGGCGGGTTTAAGAGAGATGTGCCGTCGCTGGAAGAGGTGGTTGTGCTGGAAGGAGTCGGCCACTTCTGCCAGCAAGAGAAGCCGGAAGACATCACCAAACACATCTATGATTACTTCCAAAAGTACCTATAGCTACAACATCTCTGTCTCCTTGTGTTTCTGGGCTTCCCAGCTGGATGTTATTTGCAACTTGTACTCTGTTCAGTAATTTGGCTGGAATGTTGCTCTTTGCTGTAGCCTGGCGAAAACTAGTTCATATAGTCGTGTAACAACTAGTCTTTGTTTATCTTCTTTGAAATGGATGCCGTCGAAAACTACATAATCAGCTTCTTGGTCAATGGCGTCAACATCCACTACGCCAAGAAAGGCCAAGGCCCTGTGATTCTCTTCGTCCATGGCTTCCCGGAGCTCTAGTACTCCTGGTGCCATCAGACCACTGCACCCACCGCTATGGGCTTCTGCGCCATTGCGCCAGACCTCCGTGGCTATGGCGACTCCAAATTAAGATGCAAAATGCTGCATCTGAAATCAAGTACTTTTTCATTTCATTGAACAAAGGGTTGAGAGGGAGGTAGGTAGGCGCCTCTTTGATGTTCTCTGATGTCTTGATTTCATGGACCGAGGAACTGGGAACTGCTGGCACCACGGGCAGGAGAAGGTAACAGCCAAGTTTGGTGTACCACATGCCAGGCACGAAGGAGTACATCCACAATGGTGGGTTCAAAAGAGACGTGCAATTGCTAGAAGAAGTGGTTGTGCTGGAAGGAGTTGGCCACTTCTACCAGCAAGAGAAGCCATATGACATCAAAAAGCACATCTATGACTACTTCCAAAAGTACCAAGAAATTTGTGGGTACCAATAAGCATGCGAAACAAACTGAAAGATCTATCAAAATACGGGCCATGATCAGCCCAGGTGGCTAATGGGCCTAGTTTCATGGCTTGAATGAAATCTCGTAAATAATGAAATTAGAAGCACACATCAACGGCAGACAAACATCGATACTACCATGTAATTAAAATATATAAACAAATATTCTCAAGAAAATTAAAAAAGAAAAAGAAAAAAATCGTGTATCAACTCTTTCATAGCAACAAGCCCGTCTTTATACACAAAATCACTCTGACATGTATGGTATTCCAGAAAATCGACCAGACCTGGCTAGCCAGGTATACCTTACACTGCTATTCAAGGCAACTAAAAACAATGCCCTGGTACTAAGGAAGGGAAACTATTTAATGTCACGATGTGGAAAATCCGAAAGCAGAATGCCGGCAGTATACCATATGATCAAGGATCAGAGTATTATACGCATAACTGAATGCAAACATTATATTACATGAGCAAAAAGGGCATAATTACAGTTTCGTGAATAGAATTTTGGGTTTTAATCTTCCTCAAGTGGCTCTGTCATCAGGTCCAGCTAGCGTGATCTGGCATATGAAAAATAAATGATGGCTGTTGAAGCAAGGGGAATCCACAGGAGACATTCATTCAAATGAGAAGTATAATTTGTACAAGCAACTCACATTGCAGTGGAAAGCAAATCTTCTAGCAAGCATGATTGCTGAATTTCTTTCCCTCTCCGATTCAAATGCCAGTACAAATGTAAGCCCTTTCTTCGCTTGCCAAAACACCGCCTGAGCTGCTGCATTACCCCCTCCTCTAACTCCACACAGCTGAAGCAATATCAAAAAACAGACAAGAAGTACGAACGTCATTATATTCTAACATCCGCTGGCACCCAAAACGTGCCCATGTATTATCTAAACAGAAAGAGTTCACTTCTATCTCAAATAGCCAACTCTCACCAGCTTGTTTCTTAATATGTTTGCTACTTTTACCCTATAGCTAATGTGATAATGACTAATGGGGTCAGTTGAGACTTGTGCTGTTGGCTGGATTTGCCACAGTTCTTGTAAATACCCCTCATACTGTATATCTAAGCAAGGTACCTCCAATGGTTGAAAATTAAGTGTTTCAACAACTACAGAATGGTTGGGTTGTACTTCCCAGAGGTGGACAGCACAACCCAACATTAATGCTGAACATGTTTCACGATCTTATACCTGCATCGAACTGGAATAATATTCTTTAGCCAATGTTGTCTTTCCCTTACAAAGTTTTATCCTCATCTTTCCAACACTTAGTACGTGTATAGATTCTGATGCCTGATCTACACCATTTCTCTGTGCAACAACTACCTGCAAAATCCATAAAAATAATGTCAGTTTGCACGAAATAGAAAAGGCATAGTCATATTTTCAGTTTTCAGCCACTTATGTGAGAAAAGGAGGTAAATGTAATTCGTTCTAAGTATTAAAAAAAAAAAACCCAGGACTTATCAAAATTTTCTTTTACTTGCTTCAACAATTTTAATTAGTTTAATACCAGTAACAATATGTGGGAGAGTGGCATGAGGAACGGTTGGAGGTCATACATTAAATTCCACATCATGCTTTCGCACAAGTGATTCCACATAACTTCCTAAACCAGGAGCTGAGAGAAACATAAAACAAGAGAACATACGTAAAATGACAAGCCAAAATAACAAAATGCATTATGCATGTATTAGAAAAAAGCCATAATTAAATCAACATAAGACCTGGATCAATAGGGGTAGTAGTTGCTAGCACAAAATGATGATCACCATAAATGATCTCAGATTGCAGAATATGACCAACATCAAATGGCTCTGGGGCATAAACAGATTTTGTTGCACCTGCCGACAGATGAAAATTAGACAGAGAAATGGGATACAGAAGGGACTTTTTTGTACCTCAAAAAGAACAACTTCATTGCTTGCTTCGCTCTGTGTTTGAAGTCAATCATACAAGATCCCCTGCCTAAGATCTTTCCTACCATCTACTGAAACTACTTTTTGATCATAGCTCTAACCAGACACTATTAGCATATTCACTGAGAATGAGAATGAACGTTGTAATAACCACTAGTTTTTTGCAATTAGGATCAATTGCTAAAGGATAATCGGAAAAAATACTGGTGTTGGTTGCCTGACAACATCCAAAAGAAATGCATAAAACCCTGACCTACTTTATCCCCGTTGTAAAGATAACATGTGGGTGTGTGTGTCTACTATTTCAGTTCTAGTTGTTAAGAGGAGAAGATGAAGAACCCTAAGATCATAAAACCATCTGTCAGCAAAGTGATGATGCAAAACAAAAGTACACTGTTCAAAAAGTCCGATGTCAGTTTTAATGTTACACAAAAGATGATAGACTGTTTATTTTGGGAAGGGAAACGGCAAAAGGTATTCAGATTCATATTATCATCATGTTATGCCATTGATTCCTTTACCCATACAAGGCCGAAAATGCATGCCTTATACTTGTTCAAGAGTCCAGAATCATTGCTTTCTTTTGTTTGCACTGTTCCAATCACTATCACTAGAAAAAGAATCAATGCCCTTCTTAATTCTTATACCTGATATGAGCTCCTTTTTTCCACTTTCAGGTGACACACGGTACCACTGTATTGAACATTCAGAAAGTTCTGGCACAACATTGGAGCAGGGCTTAATCCGCAAATATGCACCCAATGCTTCAGTCCCATCTATTTCATACAGTTGAGACAAGTTCTCCTCACACTTCTTACTTCTTGCCAGCTACCAAAGGTAAAAAAGGTTCAGCAGAAGGTCAGCTCCATATATATCTACATGGACAGAGTATATGCATATTGCATAGTTTTTGCATTCAAATACATTTATCAATAACCACAACAATGACATGTAAAACAAACCTCTTTTTGAAGCAAGAGAGAATGCTTAGATTTTTCAACAAGCTGAATCCGTAATGCTCGAAGTTCATGTTCCATGTCCATCACCTAAAATATGAACTGTATTACTACATGTATTTATATTTTGATTTAAAAATCAAAATCTGGTAATTGTCTTCTAGAAATTGTTTAAAACAATCTGTTATTCTGTCGAAATCTCTGCACGCATTAAGCTAGACATTTCAGGTCATCAACATCAAAGAGGTTTTCCCAGTCATTAGTAGGCCACATGAAAATGATAAAAACCTCCTTTAAAACATTTGCTTAATACAAGCATTCAGGAAATACGCTTGAAATATAGAATTTGAAGATGAAGGAGAAGGAGAAGGAGAAGGAGAAATTAGGAAAACTAGTTCCGGACAACAAACATGCTAGGCACATATCATGCATAAAAGTTGAGCAAATTACAAGACTGAAACAGAGTGGTGAAGATGCAGCTTATCTGCAAAGGTTTTCACAAAGCCATTGCAGCACGCATAATAAGGGAATGAAAAATGGATATGTAAGAAGAACCTTGCTTGGCTGATGTAGCATTTTGATTCGTCTAGCCTCTTGAACCTCCTTCATTAATTCTTCAATGTCCTGACATAGCAACAAAGGCCCTCAGAAGTCTGAAGAAACCAGAAGAAAACAACATATACAAATGTCCTCCAAAAAGCAAATAAAAGCTCTTACTTGGCTTTTATATTTTCAAAATCAATTTGCATATGTTCTTTCTATCACAATAAACCACAACATCAATGCCCCCCTTTCCTATCTGCCCCAACAGAGGAAAAGTAAAAGGCCAAGTGTGCTGTACAGCCAGGAAGTTTGAACTAATTTGAAAAAAAAATTCAAAATTTTCGAAATTAGGGTATATGGTGCACATGAACACATGATGGATCCACTCTGAAATCAAAACATAGAGATGCTCCACTCCCACAAGTTGATGGCAAGAAAATGAATATTCAACAAGAAGAAAACCTGCTTCCCAGAAGCTCGAGATATCTGTTCATGTTCCTGAAGGGCTTCTTCTACTCTCTGAACCGCTGCCCTTGCACTCTCTATCTCATCACGGGCAAAAGCCCTTTCCTCGTCCACAAGCCTCTTTGCATCTTCTGATGCCTATCAGTCGACATATATATGATGAAAATGCTGAAACAGACCAAGTAAAGATGTTCGTACAGAGAAGTAAGAAGTACAGAGGAACGAAATGATTATTGAGCAGTATCAGTCTCATGGACACAGCTAAAACCAAATTCAATCAAGAATAGGAATTATATATTTCCTATCTCTCCAACTCCACCTATAGGGTTGGTAATAACGCAGAAAGTAACATAGGCAACAGCCAACATAACTCAAGTGTTTCCGACTATGTAACCAGGTACTTCTGGAAAATAGTCAGATGAAAAATACCCAAATTCCAAGAAATTTAGCCATTTCCCTTCTGGTTTGAGAACTCAGAATAGGAAGGTCCATACATCAGCCCAATTATATATGAGTAGTTCAAAAAGTTGAATCCCCAATTGCAGATACTTCTACTGCATACAGGTAAATAATAAGTTGTGCTCTGAGAAACAAATGCAAATGTTGCTAAAATACAAATCAAGAGACCTTGTTGAGCTTTTTACTATCACTTTTCACTACCTGCTTAAGAAAACAAGCAAGTTTTTTCACTTCCGCTTTTTCTTGTATCAGCTCTCCTTCTCTTTGAGTCAATTGAACTGCCAAAGCTTCAACCTAGAGGAATCACATGATATCAGGTTATAGTTGTTGCTTTATGTGTGTACAGAACAGATGAAAATACTTGAGCATTTAAAAAATATAGTTGGATATGTTTACCCGAACAGGCCAAATTCATTAGAGGTGCTACCAACTAGTTAAAAGCAACAAATGGAGTAGACCAAAAGATGATAAATGTACTAACCATGGCAATGGCTTCCTCCACATCATCCTTATTTCGCCCAGCCACACGTCCTCTCAAAGATTCTAATGCATCTCTAAGCTTCTTCAGAAGGACATGTTTTTCCAGTGAGGCAGCCTCCCGGAGTCTAGCCTGAATGAATAAAATGACACGGCTGACACAATGATCTATTAACTCCAAAAACTTCATAAGCCTTGTGCTTCTTAAATGTGAGCAGGAATTTCATTCATCATAAGAAAAGAAGAAACATGACCCATGGAGGAAAACAAATTGAACTGCCCATATTATCACTTAAACAATACTATACATGATTCTATAAAGAAATGAAAACAGAAACTGATCAAGCAGGCCATCCACAAACTAAAGACAATGTAAGAAATGTGCATGCCGCCAAGTAAAAAGAATCATATAATTACCTCCTCGGATAACTTAGCAGCAGCAGCTAAACCTTTCTCAAATTTCCTTGCAAGGTCGCGCACAGATAGGCGCTTCTGCTGCTCCAGCAATTGTGCAGTCTCACGTGCAACAACTTCCTTCATGGGCATAAATTTTGGATCATCAGGGGTATCAAGAACCTGGTTGTTAGCCCCAATTTTGTAATCCGGAAATCTACTAGAACCAAACATCACATCAGCAGACACATCCGGAACTGCTTCTCTTTTCATCGTATCACCAAATTCTCGAGTTACCCTCGTCATCTTCGGAAACAAAGTACTCTGTCAATCACCAAACTGTGAACTTAACAAAAGCAGTCGTCCAAAATATTACTACTAAAGGATAAACAAGATAGAGAAGTACAGTCATTGTAACAAAGGGATTCTAGTTAGACTTGAAACAAAAATGTGGGTCAGTATTGACCTATCTATATCACTCCAATTAGGCACTAACGTTTATGTAGGGAACATTTTCCCCAAAAGAGCACTTAAAATTTCTGTTCTAACAAATAATATCAAAATTTTTTGTTTGTCTTTTACTAGTTCTCGGCAACCATGACAGCCAATGCATTAGAAAAATGAAAAATCCTCACCAAAAGGAGAGAGAAGCTCGAGCAGAAACAATTAATAGTGAGAGAAAATACTAGAGCAATTACAATACCCAAAAAAACTTAGCAAGTGAAAACGACAACCGCATATTTTGAAACCCAGAACCCTAATTCTGGAAAAAATAAAATAAGAAGAAGAAGAAGAAGAGGAGGAGGAGGAGGAGGAGGAGGAGGAGGAGGAAAGAATAGAAGGTCAATGAGGGGACCAAAAAGGGAAAATTTGGAACTTACACGGAAGTCATGAAAACTTAAAGCTCCGAAAGTTGGATACTTGAAGGGGCATGGCTTCTTGGATCAAGCGCAAGCTCTCAGCTTTGAGTAACGGGTGTTTGGTTTGCCCAAGAAAACAAGTTTGAGGGGAAGCAAAGGAGGAATATGCAACGCAAGAGTGTTTCTGTTTAGTTGGTTCTGCTTTTTGAAAAGGAAGACAAAAAGGGCAAAAAAGAGAAGAAAATGCCGCCCCTGACCCCTCCCCCTGAGGCCTGAAGTGTCGTCTGTTTCCTTATGTTCCTCAAGCCTAGAGTTTTTTTATTTTTCCTTTTAATCAGTACTTAAAAGTTTTTAAATTATAGTCTACCAAAAAAGAGTTTTTACAGTATACTCATCGTCCTCACTCGATTGAAATATTCAAATTTGACGCAAAGATTAGGAAAAAAAATAATTTGTACGTTGCTCTCAATTTGTCTTCACTTTTTTATACGTAAATTAATAAATATAAAAAATAAATATTAAAATAATAATTTTAAATGATAATATGGTAAAATAATTTATTAAATATAAAAATATTGTAAAGATTTTGAATAACTTAAAATAGTATATGTTACAAATAAAACATATGGTATCAGTGTGAATTTTTTTTGTCAAGAAAAAAAGGTATCGTTTGGAAGTCATATTTGACTTGAATTGAAAATCTAGTAAAGTATGCTGTATTTCGAAACCCAAAAATACATTTTAGAATACATTTTTCAAAATAAATTATTTATATAAAAGAGTGAAAAAAAATAAAACTTTTAAAATATATATATTTTTAAAATTAATTTTCGTGTGAAAAAAAACATAGCTTCAACTTTTTATTGGAGAAAATATTGTAAGCTAATTTCTTTTCAAAATTGTAGCAATGTTATTTGTTTTTTTTTTTTTTTCAAAACACAATCCTATCACTGTTAACGTCTGGAAAAGATTGAAGAAAAGTGGAAGCCTTTTTTTTATTTTTGATGGAGACAACTAAAAGTCTTGGTCAAGAAAATGGTATTAAAAACCTATAAATGCAACATATCAAAGTAAAATGTAATTTCTATTTTGATTCTCAATATTTCTTTTCCTATTTAGAATTGAAATGAAGTGGATATGTATCGGTATTGAGAACGAGAGAGGTCCCACACGGAGAGCACTCCTCCTACAGGCCTGTAGCTTTTCTTGTTTCGTTGTTCATACGAAAAACCACGCAAGGGCCGACCATTCTTATTTTATACTCCTATATAAATATGAGAAAACAGCAGAATATTATAATGAGTAGTAAATAAAATCTTATCTTTAGAGAAATTCCGAAAGAGACGACCATTAGTGTTAAGTTGTGTCCTTGTTTCCTACATAAGAAGGTGATGCCTTTAAGTCGAGTCTGCAAAAAGACCGACCTTTTCTTGTTTGGAAAACGTTTGAAGCAAATAAATTTTAAAAAATTGGTTTATGTGGTAAGCTGTTGAAATTAGGCAGCAATTTTTAATATGACAATTTTCTGCTTGGAACAAATTGAATGGTCAAATCCCCTTGTCCAATAAAAACATATTGGTTGATTGATATCAGCTTATACTTGTGAGCATTTCTAACTACTCAGCCATAATTTGGTGCAATAAATTCAAGATTGGGTGGAAGCCACCTGCTCCTGCTCTAGTAGACACTTTTTTAGTTTTAAAAGTTCTAGCAGAAAATATTTGTATAACACCTCTCAGATTCATATGAACCTCGTAATCATTAAACAATTCAAAGTTTGGGAGGTAAAAAACTATGGACACTACACTAATCTAATCTTACATATGGAGTACAAAACAAAATTCCCTTGTATGAATGTGTTTGAATCCAAAATGTTCTATGACTCGTGACAAATTACTGCCTTGCAAGAAGAGTCCTCATCTAGGGCCCATAGGCCCAATTCTTTTAGCTGCTTCTCAACCAAACCAACACTCAAATCTGCAGGCCAATAAACTACCTTCTTGCCAACCCCCATGGAAGATCCTTTCCCCTTCTGTTCACTGATCTTCATAGAAAAGCCTTCTGCGTTGATCCTCTTCAACTTCGCACCATTTCTTTCCAGTACATCTGCCGCTACATTCATTAAATTCAGAACCTCTTTTGGTGTAGAAACTTGCTCTGCTGTAGCTGCGATATTGTTCACAAAATCATCATCCCAAAGCTTTTGTGCAGATGATGAACCCTTGATAAAGAAGAGCTCGAGATTTTCTGTGGCATGGAAGTCAAGAGTGGCATCAAAAGTTCCTAGAAGATCGGAATCAACAAAAAGCATGTTGCTGCCTAGGACCCAAGTGTTGTACTTGTATTCTAAGCTCTTTCTTATTACATAGGCCTGCACCAAAATATCCCCCGTGAGCTCTGCAATATCCCCCGTGAGCTCTGCATTGGACTCCTTGGGGATTGACTTATGAGCTCTAATATCCTGGAGGAATTCATCTGAATCAATCACTGGATGACCTCGTCTAGAAAGATCTAATAGGAAGTCTGAATGTGGCCCGATAAACATAAAATTTCGAATATTCAGTCTCTCAAAGTTGCAGACTAGGTTTGATATGACTGGCTTTGATGCACCAAATAGGGTCACAAGTAAAATGGTTTCTCTGTTTTGTACCAGGTGAAGAACAGATTCAAGATCACCCAAGTTTCTCACAACTCTACCAGGCAATACTTCTCTGAAACAGAAATCATACCACTTCATATCACTGAACGATAAAGTTTCCAAAAAACTCAAATCTGGAGAGTTTGCATCCAATAGTTTTGAGTCAGGACCAACTGATTTACCATAGTTGACGCCTGCATCCCTGTAAGAGACACTGAGGGCTTTCTCATCACTAAACTTTGTATAGATGTTAAAATACCCATGAGCATGAATAAATTTGATGAACCAAGGAGTCCAGATTCTCTCCCCCATCCTTTTGTACCATCCTGTTGTCACCTGTACAGGTGGTTATATAAAATCATTAGATGAAAACAAACACATATTTCAACCTACACAAAAACAAAGGCACTGACAGAGCTTGCGTAAACTAATTACCATCCCATCAAGAAATGGTTTGATACCCTTTGTCTTGTGTTCATCGTACCACAACCTGAACTCTTTCCATGGCTTTGGAAACAGAAGCTGGCCCCAAGTGCCAACCAACTGATAGAAGAAAAGTCGTGTGTTTTTGTCCAGTTGCATTTTGTTTCCATGTTTACCTGTTGGTATGGATAAAAAAAAAAAAAAATCATCCAGCCATTCAAGAGGAATTTCTGATGATAGAACACACACATGCCACAAAATCAACGAGGCAAGGTATGCATATAATATAAGTATCTATGCATATTGAATGAATGCATTATAGCTTAGAGACCTGGAAAAAACGCAAAAGATAATCCCAGAGCAACAATAATACGAAAGGCACCTATGCTCTACATGTGTACTTGAATCAGAAGCCTCAGCAAGTGGGATGTTGCAACATCCAGCACGGGAGAAAAAACTGCTGCAGAATAGCAAAATAAGTAGTGTTTCGGCTAGGTCAATGCGATCCTGCCACCCCAGAACTAATGAACTAGGAGGAATAAGAATTTCCCCTTAATCCTGTTGGTTGAGGGCAAAACAAGATACACTCTTCTGATGCCATATTTTCATCAAATAAATGATCTCTTCCGTCTAATCCAACACTGAACTTCACCTGGAGAACCAGGCACACTTGTCTGCCGTATCCAAACCACAAGGCCCAAGCTTGGCTTCTCTTCACCACATGATCTTATTCTTCAAATTCTTACTCTTCCATACATTCCAGCAAATCACAATCGCTCCAATGGCTTCGAAACCAAGATCATGTATGTGACAAATATCGACCTTTATGTTTGGTAGAATCTTTTTTTCTTTATTGAGATAACTTCATGTATAAAATGAAGTTTGCTACAACCTATTTTTCGGAGATCTAACTTAGTGGAAGAGTTTAGGCAAACAGCTTAATTAGCAAATTTGTAGGCAACTAACATGCAAGCTTCAGTTTAAGATCGAACGTAATATACTGTAAAAATACACCAAACATAGTATTGTGCAATATCAGATAAAAGCAATATCACTTCAGAGCCAAGATATTGAACAAAACTAAGAATATGGTACCTGGGACGAACCTTGGTCTCTGCAGCGATGAGCCGTAGACATTAGGACTAAAATTGGAAGCATTGTAATAGAAGTTCAGGATCACACTCCTCAAGAATTTGTAATACAGCGGTGAGAGTTCCAAATCATCCTCCACGACGAAGGCGAATTCATCGTTGGAGCTGGGCCACCACGCCTCCAGCCACTGAGCCTGCAGCCCCACATTACTAGTCCTGTAATGAATCAACTTTTCCCCGAATCTCCACTCGAACCCATCAACGAAGCTTAGAATCTCAAGCGATTCGCGCAGTTTCCGGTCGGTGAGCGAGTCATTGGCGACATTGAAGTGATCAATGAAGATGTGGAGGTGGACAGGGTGGCCGGGGAGGTAGTGGGCGGCGGCGAGGGAGCTGAGGCAGCGGCGGAGGGAGCTGAGACGATTGAAGGTGAGAACTTTAATGGTGAGAGAGAAGGATGGAGATTTTCGGGCGTCACGAGAGACGGATTGGGGAGCGATGGGATCGGGGAGAGAAGAATGGGAGTGGGAGTAGAGAAGGAGGACGCAGAGGGAGAGAATTACGAACGGGACGAAGTGTTTCTTCGGCGGGCCTACCATTTCTAGGGTCAGGGTTTTCGATTTGCAGCGATCTGCTGGCTCGAGGAACAAGATGAAGAAGACGCCAGAGACCGCGACTACAGCTACTTGCTCCGAGCGGTGAGGAAGAATTCACCGGAGAAGATCCCAAATGCCGTATTTGTACCTTGAAGTTCCCTACTTGTTACAACATACCGGTAGTTTGGTGAATGTGCTTAATTTTGTTGAGTTATTAAAAGAAAAGAGCACATGGCACTAAATATCCATAAATTATGACCCACATTTTTATTTGTCATTGAATTATTAATTGTTGCACCATTCATATTAAAGTTATCATTAATTTTGTATCATTTGTACTTTGCCAGTTTTGCTGTTAAAATGAGACAAATTGAGTAAATGAACTAAATTGAGGGTCTCAAAAATGAAATTTAACCACAAACAAAAAATCTTTTGAGTTTCGGAGTTTCAGTAAGAATTTGTAGGTGATAGACTAAGATTTTGGTTTTAATATTTTGGCAAAACTTATAGCGGAAAGTAAGAGGAATTGAACCGGAGAAACATTTTTTGAAATTTTTAAATCACTGGCTGCTACAGGTGATAGCTGTAGCGGTGGCTCATGGCAGCTACCGACCAAAATTCTAGATTTTTAAAATTTTTTAAATAGTTGGATTCCAGTTGATTTCCTTTTCAACTTTTATCAAAACACTAAATTCAAAATCTTAGATAATAGATGCTAAGATTTTGGATTTGGTATTTGAGTAGAAGTTGTAGAAGACAACGAGAAGAATCCAATCATATAAAATATTTGAAAATCTAAAACTTTATGTCACCAGCCCAAATGAACCATTTTTCCTAACCATCATCTACGGTAGGCCATGTAAAAAGAAAATTCAAATTTTGTAAATGTAGCTCGGCATAATTCCTCTCGCTTTGCTCTATGGCTTTTACTAAAGTACCAAATTCAATATCTTAGCTATCACTTCCAAATCATCATTGAAACTTTGAAATACATTAACTTTTCATATTCATGGTCAAATTCCTTTTTTCGAAACCTCATTTAGTTCATTTGCTCAATTTGGCCCTTTTTACAGCGGAACTAACTACAGACGAATGAAGCAACATTAATAATAATCCCAAAACAAATAATGCAATAATTGATAATTTAAAGAAAAATAAGCAGCATGGGTCATAATTTAGGAACATTGTGTCATTTACCCTAAAAAATGATGTACTGTCAAGTTGTAATATAGGTAATAATGTAAAGCCTATTCTGGAAGCCACATGAAATAGTGATCGTTAGCAATATGGGTTGTATTACTGTTAAGGGTTGATCCCTCTCCACCCAACAACCCAACAAAAATTAGTAAATGAAGAATGGGAGAAAGTATACATTAAATCTTAAAAAAAATATATATTTTACCAAATCAATCCTAAATCTGCTTGATTATCAAATAAGTTCTAAAGCTTAAAAATGTTAACTTCATTAGCCCTAAAATTTTCAACTTTTTTGGAGTCTGTCTTAAAACTTTTATTTCTGATAGAAAATGATAATATGGCTCTCAACCATATTATCTCCATTATCCAATGGCTAAATTGATGCTTTCTAAACTTTAGTGACTTCCTTGAAAATTTTATCTAAACGTAAGGTTACTCTGCCATTTTCAAAAGAAATCTAGTGACTAAATTAATTTTTTTTTTAAATATATATAATGCCCAAATCGTAATCTTGGAAAAATTAGAGAGACTATCATCATCATCATCATCATCCCAAATTTTAGAATGAAGCAATTTGGAGCTTATTTAAAATAGTAAAAACTTATTTGACATTCACCACAGTCCACACTAATGTTCATGGATTAGTAATAATATCCACTTTAACGGAGTTAGCGAGATTGGAGCATTGGTCGAGAAGGACTCTAATATGAAAAAATAACAATAAAGGTTCTTATTTTTTAAAAAAAAATAATTATAACTTGCCTCTTTTTTTTTTTTTTAAAAAAAAAAAATTCAATTTAGTCACCAAATTTATTAGAAAAATTAAAAAGTAACCCTAAATTTTGATAAATTTTTCAAATGAGTTGCTAAAATTTGAAGAGTGTCAATTTAGCCACTGAAAATAATAGCGTTAAGTGTCAAACAAACATTTTTCATTTGAAATAAAAGGTTTTTGGACTAAATTGGAAAAACATGAAATTTTAAGACTAATGAAATTAACAGTTTAAGTTTTAGGACTTGTTTGGCAAATCCATGAGTTTTAAGACTAATTTGACAAAGAAAAAATTACAAAAACCCCCCTGTGGTTTGGTCTAACCTACACTTTGCCCCCCTCTATTTTAAAAAACCTACACTTTACCTTCCATTTGTTTTACAATATTCGGCAACAATTTATGAAACTCTATTTTAAATTGTCTGATAATAATGTCTAGTAATTTCAATATTTTTTATATTTTTTCACAGCCAACTGACCTTTAAAAAAAATACTAATATGTAATTATAAAGAGAAAAATACATTTACAGAAAGAAAAAATTGATATTTAAAATGTCTATTAACTATGAAAAAAATATATGAGAGATTGAAATTACTGGAAGATAATTATTGTATAATTTAAATACAGTTTCAGAAGTTGTTATCAAACAGTGTAAAAAACATAAGAGGCAAAGTGTAAATTTCTAAAAGTAAATGAAGTAAACTATAGGTTAGGACATATCTACAGGGTAATTGTAAGTTTTCCTTTGACAAAATATAAAAAGTTTAAAGACTTAAAATGCACCTCCCCCGATAGAAACAAGTTAAAGATGACCTTAAAAGACTTGTGCAAAGTTAACCAATAAACTATACGGAATTTAAGAAAATTACAGAAATAGCTTATGAATGAGAAAAAAACTTATCGAGTGAAGAACACTGGTGGCGAGAAGCCTCACTTGAGTTTGGAAATATGCCAAATGATGTGTTAAAGACGTCTAAAGGTTGCCAGGGCATCATTGTTAAAAGATAAGAGTTGAGGTAAATTATCGTGTGTTTTTATTCTTTTGAATAACAAAGTTTCAAAGGTAAGTTAGATTAATATGTCATGTGTGTTTCTCTGTTATATGTAATATTTGTATGCTTGAATGCAATACTTAAACCTTTTACGTACGATGCAAAAAGCCCCTAATGAACTTAACTTAAAAGAAGATCAGATGAATTGGAGAAGTAAAAAGTGGTGCTAAGGAAGTTGGATTAGTTTAAATGTGATTCATTTGATAATACTAGTTACGAGGGTTTTAACTTTTAACCTTATATTAACACTAAAAGTGAGCTCTTTAAGATGGATAGCCTTAAATCTTATATAAACTCACTAGTGTAACAAGAGGTGTTCTTAAAGTCTTATCAGATGCACATGATCCTATGCCCCAAATATGTGTGTGTGTGTGTGTGTGTGTGTGTGTGTGTGTGTGTGTGTGTGTGTGTGTGTTGTGTGTGTGTGTGTGTGTGTGTGTGTGTGTTTTACTGTAGTGAGTAATTCCTTATAGTTCCTTGAGCAATTCAAGCCAAATGACAAAAATAAAATAAGATAAAATAAACCAATAGAATAGGAAAACATGCATTTTAAATCCTAACACTTTTTATATTTTGTTAAATCAATTCCAAAACTCATAGATATGTCAAACAAGTCCTAAAACTTAAAATCATTAACTCCATTATCCCTAAACTTTTTTACATTTTGCCAAGTCAGCCTTAAATTTTTTATATCTAAAAAAAATTGTTGACGTGACACTTAACACCATTATCTCTAGTGACTAAATTGACACTTTTCATGTCTTAGTGACTCACTTGAAAACTTTATCAAAGTTAGGGCTCAATTTGTTATTTTTTTTAAAGATATGGGGACCAAATTGACAATTTATAGAAAAAAATAAAAAGTATAGTGATATTGTAACTTTTTTTTAAAAAAAATCTATTATTATTTTTCCTATATTGGAGTCCCACTCACCTAAAGCTCTAATCAGGATCGGTACACTAAAATTGGCCCTTTTCCAGTTGGTCTAAACTAGGCTTAAGTATTAAGATTAAACAGAACCAGTCCTCTTGGTTCTTGTTTGATTATTAATGTGTCATGTTCTTTTCTTATAGGCAAGTCCATAATTTTCCTACTAAACAAGTAGAACCTTGTTATGTTGATGAGTTAAAATTTTTGTTTGTGTTGCCAAGGAAAAGAAAACAAGATTGTTCTTTAGGATTGACCAAGGCTACATGTATAATGCTACTCTTGTCTCTAATGCTAGACGCAACTTTGAGTGTGAAATTTATTAATAGATATGAAAGCAGGAAGAGTGACAATGTAGACTTTTAACATTCTAAAAAAGTTGTTTTGATTTTTGTGTAGTTGCCACGTATTACTTGGTTAAATTTTCCTCCATATATGCCCCTATTTTATGTTACGTGTCTTCCCTAGGTTTATTTTGTTCTTAAGTTTTTTTCCATAGAAAATTAATGTATGATTCCTCTTCTTTGACGCTCCACAATAATGTCTCCACAATCTCTTCTCTACCTCCTCACTACCATCCACAACTCATGATTTGTTCTCATGTTTCCTAAAAAAAAGCTACTAAGTGCCCACCTGCAATTGTCACTTCATCATCTTTCATTTATGCATAAATTATGTTTTGTGGCAGAGAATTTGGTGAAAAGGGCAGGTAATGCAGAGGTTTACTAGGGAGGACTGAATGAAGGAAAAGAGCTTGCAGTGAAGAAAGTAGCAAAAGCGACAATGGACAAGAAGGATAGCTTGTTGGAACTAGAATTTGAAATTCACAATCTCATAGGGTTTTTCTGTTTCTATTGGTGATTAAGTAGGCATATCAATCTGGCAGCAATGTTCATGTTGTTTTTAGCAAAAAAGCTATCGTTTGTGAGGGTTACTTTTTTTGCCCTTTTTATTTAATCAAGATTATTAGTTTCGAACATGATTTCTTTATATGTTAAGAGTTGTTGGTGTACTTTTACCGAAAGGAGGTTTCAGATCTTGTACTAATTAATTGCTCCAAAACATATTTTTGCCCTATTGCCAATTGGGATCTTGTACTAATGATCATTTGTCTATTTGAGAGGCTTGCTCTTCTAAACCTAGGGTAACAACTTCTTTCTTCTTCTTTCTAAACTTGTAATTTTATTCATATTTTTGCTCTTCAGTACTCATTAGGAAATTGCAGGTTTCAGTTGGCTAAGGATCTTTAGATTTTTTTTTTTTTACCAAGAGGATCTTTAGGTGGTTAATTAATTGATGATTATCAGTTAAGTTCTTTGAGATGTTCAATCAACTACTAGTTCATACTTTATCTCTGCTACTATATGCAATTTTTTCCTTTTAGGTTGGGAAGAAGCTATCAGAACTAATTCAAGATTCAAGAAGCCAGACTCATAGAGTTAAACAAGGTTGATAGCAAGCAAAACTTGCCTAGGTGGCAATTGAACTAATAGCTATAAGTAGTTTTTGTCAATATTAGGTTGCCACCGTCAGAAGCTGGGAATATTCTCTTATGGTACATTTTCTAATTAGGTACATAGCTATATTGGCATTCTACAATCATGAACTTTTAGGGTTAAATCAAAATCATCTTTTGCTTTGTTGTACCATGTAAAAACTAATTTTGCATGGGAAGTGGCATGTTTATCTTTGAAACCTTCCATAAACTAGCCTTCCCACACTCCATTAAAATTATAATGTTGTAGGCAATCAGATATGTTACTATATTATGTGTAAGAGAAGAGGACTAATCTTTCAATGTCCATGTTCTACTTGAATCAGATTACTTTAGTAGTTTTATAAAGACCATTAATGAACACATATGGCTACATGAAGGTATTCATAATGTAAGTGTTGTTTTCCTATTTTAGATGTCTTTCATTTTGCTTAAGTTTGAAGTTGTATGTTTGGCAGGTGGTTTCATCTAGATGCTTCGGACAGCTCTGTGTACCATTTCTTTTCAAACTGCTAAAAGAAATGGTTTTTTTTTTTGCCATAATTCTTGGTTCAGTGCTTTAACCACAATTTTTGTTGCGAATTATTTTAGTATGTTCATATCAAGCTTGAATTTGCAAAACGACAAATCTTGGATGGGTAAGTTGATTTCTATGACTTACTTGTTTTTTGCTGCAAAAATGGAAGAAAAACAAGTTCCACTTTTACTAAACCTACAAGTAAAATTGCAAGACATCCCGTTTGTTAAAATTTGTCCATGATTTGTGTTTATTAAAATTGCCCCTATTTAAAAAATGGTTTTTTGATTTTTCAGGTTGAAGATTCAAGGTATATGTTTGAAGAAAAAACCATTCAAAAAATAGAGCTTTTGATGCTTTCCATTCCCATAAATACCTCACTTCTTTTTTTTTTGTCTCCTAATGGCAGATAAACACCCACCTGGCTATAAAGATTATAGGGAGCCAAGACGTTGCAATGGTGCATCAACAAGTGAAAAAGGTCAAAACTTGAGGTGTCTGTGAAAGTTCAATGACATGGCTATGTGGGACCTAATATCAAGTTGCAGAACCTGGAATGGAGATTAGAGAACTGTTAGCGGAATATTTGCTTTGGTCAGATTTAAGAATCTTCAGTCATGTTAAGAGTTGAAATAATTGTAATCTAAGATACTTTGCATCATATCTAAAATTTACATTGTAGAAAAAATTGTTAAAATAGGAGGTATTTATTTTTTAATCATATTTTCACAATCCATCTTATTTGGTCATATATTATTATTTTTTTCCTATCAAATAATTAATATACAATTATACTTGTATTCAAACTCATTGATTTTGTTTTCCATTTTCATCTCAAACTCTAACTAGTTGTTATAAATTAAGGCTCTTGTCCACGAAAACACAATATTTTGGTGACTAGTGTGGAAGTGAGAATGGGAATGACCTTTGGATTACAGGAAACTCATGGGTAAAGGTGTTAACAAGCTGAGCCGAGCCTGAGCACCTCAGGCTTGAGCTCGGCTCGATATGTGGAGAGGGACCTGAACTCGACCTTAACGAGCTCATTGAAATAAGGCTCAAGTTCGGCTTGAAGGGTACTCAAGCTTGATTCGATGGTTTGACAAGCTTGATACTGCTAGATGTGTAGAGCTCAGTTTAAGCTCGAATTAGGCATGCTCGAGCTTGATTCGAATAATTGGATGCTACAAAAGAAAACAATGGTAAAAAGAAATACCAAACTATCAAATCCATGGTAAGAATCTTCTTGAAATTCAGAGAAACATAAGTGAAGGTATGGATAAAGAGAATGCATTCACGCCTAAATAAAACTAGTGCACATAAAGAAGGAGAATTGATCCTTGTAGAACAATTCATCGTATTTAGCAAGCTTTTGCAAATTTTTGTGAAGCTCAAGTCCCTATCCCTATTATTCGTAACCAGAGACAGATGCAATGCCATTGAGTCAAGCCGCCTCGGGGTGTCATAAAAATCAATACAGATGGTGCATGAGACTCAGCTACTAGAAATGCAGGCATTGGGATCATCCTAAAAGACTATAGTGTGCACCTGATAACTACTAAAAGATCATGCATGAGTGCTCTTGACCCTTTTCTAATTTAGGCAGTAGCTGTTAGGGAAGGATTATTAATTGCTGCTGAAGCTAATCTGAGTAAGATTAAGGTAGAGACAAATTGCATAGAGGCGGTACATGCCATTATAAGGAAAACTTCCAATTGGAGAATTGACCCTATGGTTTTGGATATAATCTAGATTCATAGTGCCTTTGCTGAATGCTCAATTTAGTATATTCCTAGGAGTGCTAATAGCAGTGCAAATTTCATTGCTAAATGGTGTAAGATAGAGATGAGCCCTTTGGATTGGACTTTAAATTCTTTATCTTCTCTTTGATCCCTCATTGATTTGGACAAATTGTATGAACCTCTTTGGGGTAAATTATATGTGCTACCCCCCAACTTTTAATTATTATTCCTGTTTTAATCCTAACATTCACTTTGCTCGTAGCGTATCCTTAACATCAATAAACGATTTCATTTTGGACATTTTTTGATGAAAATCATTATTTTGGATAGAAAATGCCATGTCAACTTTGGATTATAGGGATAAATGCTAATTTTAATCCTTAAAAACAATTTCATTTTCCAAAAAAACCTTGAAACTTTTCCTTTAGCAATCCGACAACCATCTTCCCCATTCGGTTGAACAATAACTCCAGGCCATATGAGAGCCAACCTTTCAATGGGATAACAACTCTTCCCAACTCGGCAGCTAACAATCACATCGTAAAAAAGCCAAGGGTCGATACTCAATGGGGCTTTGCATGCTCCGTGTACTCACCAAGCACCATTGCCGATTAAGGCCCTCCATTGTTTAGTGCTCCGATTCACCACTGTCCATGATTCCCTACTGCTAGCAATCATTCGAATGGTTCTCACCGCCATCGAATCAAGCAAGCAAGCCAAAGGGTCCGCTATTTAGTGCTCTAATTTGCTGGGGTTGGCTAGCTTCTCTAAACAAAATTCGAGGAATCGGCTAGCTGGGGTTGTGTTTCAAGGAATCACATCAAATCATGATTAATCTCATATGAATCGGGCTCCCTCTAATGAATCACAATGAATCATGTATGAATCATGATGAATTGAGATGGAATCGGACAAAACCACAAGTGGGGGATGCAAGAGAGGAATTAGGGATGGGTGAGTGGCAGCAATGGTGAAAATGGGTGAGTGGTGGTCAGTTATGAAGGCAGAGGAGAGAGTTGGTCAAAGAGGGAGGTTGAGATGAGGAAGAGAGTTTTATTTATTAGATTTCAAAGTTTTAAGGGTTATTTATTTAAGAGAAAATTTTTTGGAGTTAAAGTCAGGATTTTTCTCTACAATAATGTATATACGTGACTTTTTCCGTCTAAATTAATAATTTATATCACAAAAAAAATCTAAAATAAAACATTTTAATCACGTTAGAAAGAAACTATGAATAAATTTGAGATTAAGGCTATAACAAAAATAAAATTAAAAGATTGGTTTAACGCATGCAATTTAACTAACTTCCTTGAGTTTGCATAATAAAAGTATCTTCTATTGACAAAAAAATAAAACAAAATAGAGATCATCCTGGAATTCAATACCCAATCCTAAAGCTCCTCTGATCCAACTCTGCAAAACCACAAGGGTGACAGCGAAGTCGATCGTTTGAAATCCAAACAGGCTAAATACCAAAACCAAAACACACAAAATACATAATAATTTCACTTAGTAGAGATTCTGAATCAATTGACTGGTAGAAAATTGTGTATCCGAGAATCAGAATTATTTTCCAGAAATCACCTTCCTCACAAACAGGCAATAAAAAACAAACACTCGACTGGTGAAGTCATGGGTAACAGGAATGGCGGACCAGAACAGAGAACCCGATCAGACGCCAATTGGAGAAATCTTGCATTCTTGTCGTCGAGGACGAGGATTGATTCCCTCCATTTTTGCGCGCAACACATGACTGGTGAAGCCGTGAAGGACAAAGGTGAAGTTTCGGGAGGTTTTATCGAGATTGAGAGGACCGATCCTTCAGTGGGTTTTCTTCCTCGACCCCATTTCTCACCCAGCGCATCAAGTTTGGGAGTCCGGGACTTCTATGAAAATGGAGGTGGTGGGTGAAAGCTCTGGCGACTTGACGGTGAGGTGTTTGTGAAGGGACGACCCCGAAGGAGTAGACTTCCCACTTCTGGGTGTGGCGCTTGCCAAGGGCGATAGTTGTTTGGGGCTTGGGACGATGGGACCGGAGGGAGGTCATGTAAGGGAGGGAACCGATAAAGCCACCGAGGACAAGGGGTTGCTACCAGTGATGGTGATGAGGCGATCGAGGAGCGTGTTGGAGGTTGGGAGGGACTGAGGGAGTCAGGAGAAAATTATAAAAACTTTCCTGTGGATTGATTTAACTTACACTTTTTTCTCTAATTTTCAGTTATTTACATTTTACCCCTATTTGTTTTACAGTATTCGATAACAATTTCTGAAACCCTAATTTAAACTATATGATAATAATGTTTCAGTAATTTTAAGATTTTTTATATTTTTTTCATGGCTAACCGACCTTTAAAAAATACTCATATGTCATTATAGAGGGGAAAATACATGTACAGAAAAGAAAAATTGATAGTTTAAAATGCCTATTAACTATAAAAAAAATATTAGACAGATTAAAATTACTGGGAGATAATTACCGTATAGTTTAAATATAGTTTTAGAAGTTGTTATCAGGCAGTGTAAAAAATATAAGGGGCAAATGTAGGTTTCTTAAAATAGAGGGGATAAAGTGTAAGTTAGATCAAACTATATGAGCTTTTTTGTAATTTTCCCAGGGAGGCAGAGCTGCGCGGGTCGGTAAGAGATTGGGTTGGGTTGGAATTAGAAATTTTTGTTATGAAAAAATCTATTTATATCAACATTATATAAGGTTTGATATACTCGAAAAAAATATCAAATCGAATATTAATGAATTCAAGTTCAATTCAATAAGATGTTACAATGTTAATATTAACTTGAGTTCGGGCTTGAAGCTCAATAAACTCAATTTGTTAACTGTGAAGATGAAATTGAGCTTAAATAGTTTGTTAAATATTCGGTTCAGCAACAATCTTGCTTGTGGGTCAATGAACGGGACCACAATGGGATGCACAACATTATCAGCTATAAGTATAAATGATATTACCAAGAATCAATAAGTTAAAGAGGAAAATAAAATAGAAGAAACTATTGATTCATTTTATTTACCTAAAAAGGTTGCAATTCTACGCGATTGCTATAAAGAAGTGAAGACTAAAGATAGGAGTGGACATGTTCTAGATTAGGATCTTGTGTTTAAAGTTATATGAAAGTTCACAGTGATGTTGAGGTCTTATTTGGGTGTGATCAAGTTATAGGTTTCTTACAAAATTTTGTGTTCTATTTGAGAATTTTGAGCTAGTTTATCATGATGACAAGTTATGTAAAACCTTGTTTAAGCACCAATCTGTTTTGGATGCAATTGCAATTTAGTTTATTTCTTTTTAGAAAATTAGACAAATCATGATCAAATAATAGATGTTGCTAAATTTATCTAAACTTTAGCTCCATTACTGATAAATTGATTAAATTACATTTAATAAATATATATACCTAGTTTTAGAAGATTATCAAGTAGACTTTTTATTTCATATAAGAATTATCTAGTAGATTAAAGGATTACCAGATTAATTAGAAATTTTTAGTTTCTAATAATATAATACTATTGATGGTATACAAATGTATTAGTAGCATGTCACGGAGAGATGGAGACGCACGACCTAGTTTTCTCCAAAAAACCGCTGCTCCCCTTCTGTGTCTCCCCAAATTTTCTCTGCCGTTTCCTGACCAAATTTGGAATTTGGTCCAGATCTGGCAGTTTTTTTTTTCAATTATTTTATTATTTGATTGATTTTATTTGATGTTATCTATCTGATTTTATAATAAATATAATATTCTTCAAATCTTGGCATTTAATAGTGATCTTCAATTGAAGGTGCGTAATCATGAATCTAGATTTTTTCCTAAGTTTATCGGAATCTTGTCTCTATTGAGATATTTCAACACTTGACAACAGATATGAAAACAATTACATAAAATAAAGTCAGTAGTTATTTTTTTAGGTTTTATTGGTAGTTCTTTTATTTTCATAAATAGTTTTATATAGGCCTATAATGCCTTGTTGGTTTTCGTGCTGTTTGGTTATTGTCGGCATGTTTTTTATTTTATTTCAGTTATTTGTGAGTTATGTACTTTAGATTTATTCTAGCTTACCTAGAAAGTTCGACTTGATCCGTTTTTCTTCCATTCATTCGGTATCGTGAGAACAAATAATTTTTTGTAGCCAATTTTATATTCCTATGAGTATTATGTCATCTTTGATTTATAAGATATCATTTGATTAACTGTTAATTAGAATGAAACATCTTTTGTAAAAAAAAAAAATGTATTAGCAGCACTTTAGCTCAACTGCTACTTTAGGAGTACCTGAGGTGCCCTTTACTCTGGGAGGCAGAGTTCAAATCTCTTATTAACTTATATCTTATTCCCTGTTTTAAACTTATATCTTGTAGTATTATTTTCTATATATGTACCACAAGATTGGTTCATCTACAAAATAAAACTTAAAATGTCTTGTATTATATTATCATTAGTACCCGAAATTTGTTTCATGTCAAGTGCAAAACAACCGCATATACATAAAACCAAATCATAAATAAAAGGCAAAGGGGAGGGGGTAAGTTTCACGCATTTGCCCGTGATGAAGGTTAATTAGTTAGATTTACTTCATCCATAATTACTCGATTGACTTCAACTAGCCGCACTCACCCGAGCCTCTCCTCCCACTGTTTATTCCCCTTTATTTTATGTGGATACAACCAAAAGCTTTAATACCAATCTAAACCTAGCCGGTTAATTTTTTATCATTATTTTACTCAATTATCTTTAATTATTCTTACCATTATTCTCTTCTACAAAATTCCTTCATTACCATCAATAAGAGTACCATCTAGTTTATCTAATGTTTTACAGTAAACAAATCTGGATGACCTATTTTTAAAGTTGATAGCTACGAGAAGATCAAGTAAGATATGAAAAGCGGCTGGAACTCAGATAATGAAGTGTTTATGAATAATGGATCGGCATGATCATATATTATTTTTTTTATTTGGTATTTTTTTCTAATTACTTATAAGTTATTTCTCTAAAATTGTCCTAGTTTATCTAGAATGTTTTAGCATAATTCGATTCTCTTTCCTTTATTCAGTATCGCAGGGATACGTAGCCTTTTATTAACTATATTTATATGTCCCTATTATTTTTTTAATATCTTATATTATTGGTTTGTAAAATCTTATTTGACTCATTGCTAATCAAAATGAAGCATCATTTTTATTAAAAAAAATATTGATTTCAACAAGACTGTGGTTTTCATTATTTAATTGTGATTTTCAGATTTTACTTTAAGATTACTTTAGTTACTTAATTTAAAGTAATTAGAGTCCCATCAACTAAAATTTAGCATAGAAAAAAAAACACAATTAGGAATTGATTGGTTTAAGTATATGTCTCTTGTGCTTCAGACATCATCATCCGCATTGGGCGGAGTGTTGGCAATAGCGTGTGAAAACAAGGAAGACATGGGTCCGGCTGCGCCTGCCCTTCCATTTGCGCTGCTCCTGCCCTGTCGCCCACCCAGCCAACCCAACCCCCCCCCCAAACACACGTTCTTGCTTCTTTGGTTTTTCTTTTCAATCTTTTTGTCTTTTCCATTTTTTTAATTTTTCCCCAATTTAATTTTTTTAGTTTTTAACATGCATATGTCTTTTCTTCTTATTTTATTTTATTTTTATATTATTGTTATTTTTTTCTAAATTTTATCTAATTTTTTATTCATTTTTTGTGTTTAAAATTTTCAACTAATAAAAAAATAAATATCTCATTAATTTATCTGAACAAAAAGTATAAATTGATTAAAAAAATAACTACTGATAAAAAAATAAATAAGTACAAATAAAAAAACAAACAATTAATTTATTGAAGAACAAACGTGAATTAATAAAATAACAAACAATTGCCGGTAAAAGAATAAATAACTACTAATAAAAGAACAAATAACTACTAATAAAAGAACAAAAAATTAATTTATCTAAAGAACAAACATAAATTGATAAAACAACAAATAAATACTAATAAAAAATAAATAACTATTAATAAAAGAACAGACAGTATTTAAAAAATAAGTAGTAATTGATAACAGAGCAAACAACTGCTAATAATTAGTAAAAGGACAAACAACTATTGGTAAAAGAATAAATAACTATTCTCTCCATCTCACTTTCTTTGCTACATTCGACTTTTTCCGACTAGTTTGACTTAAATATATTTATATTATTTTTTATTAAAAAAATTACACACACACATTTAAAAACTATGGGTCTTGATTTATCATTCATATATAAAGATTTTTTATTTAATTATATGCTAATGTTGAAAATAAAAAATTATAGATTAATTGCTAAAAAGTAAATTTTGCAAAGAATTTTGTATAGGGGGAGTACTAATATAAGAATAGATAAGTATTTATCTAAGGAACAAGTATAAATTGATAAAAAAAATAAATAACTAATGATAAGATAAAAAATAACTACTAATAAAAAAATAAAAAATTCAATTATCTAAGAACAAGCGTGAATTAATAAAAGAACAAATAACTATTGATAAAAGAGCAAATAACTATTAACAAATGAACAGCGATTATCTAAAGAATAAGTAAAAATTTATGAAAAAAAAACAGCCGCTGGTAAAAGAATAAACAACCGCTGATAAAAAGAACAAGTAACTATTAATAAAAGAATAGACAACTAATTTATCTAAAGAATAAAAAAAATTGATAAAAAAATGAACGACTACTGATAAAAGAATAAATAGCTATTAATAAAAGAACAAATATGAATTGATAAAAAAATCAATAATATCTCAACTTTTTTGTATCAGCTACTTGATTTCTTCTTTTTTAGACTTTCTTGTGTTAAGTTTTAGTTTCTTTTTAGGACATATTGAAGGAAAGAACAAACTAGAGCAAAGAATAAAATAAAAAAATCTAAATTAAAGCAAACAATAAAATTATATTAAAATATTCTATATCAAAGCAAATAACTGAAATCAGAGCAAAACTGAAATCAAAGTAAACAATTGAAATTAGAGCAAATTAATGAAACAAGAGAATGCATAATTAAATATAATCAATAGGGGAAAAAAGATAGTGTAAGAAAAAGAAATAGAGATTTTGTTGTTTCAAAAAGAAAGAAGTGGAAAAAAGAGCAATAGAAAAGTGCCAAATGGTGTTGCTACTTGATGAAAGATAGAAAAAAAAAATATAAGACGAAGAGGGAAAAGTAAAAAAAAAAAAAAAAGAAAGAAACTTGTAAGATTTTTGTAAACCAGTGATGTGATTGACTAATTTAGAAAACTCTGAGCCAAATTATCAATTTCTATATTATAAAAGGACTACTTATAACATAAGTCAGGTTTGTACAAGACTTACTCTCCCTATTATTCCATTTTGCTTCGAACTCACTTATTTAGTGGGGCAAATAAAAGTGTTAAGAGTTGGACTCTTATTATAAGGCTATATAACGGCTTGTATATTTCCGAATTCAAGCTTTGATCAATAAAAAGACTTTGAGATTTCTCTCTTAATTAGCTTTGAGTTTATATAAACTGGGATTCCTACTTTATGCACATAGGATACTTTTAGGAAAAAAAATTAAAAATTAAAAAAAGTAACTGAGACGCTTGAGGGAACTCTTATCATTTTTGTCGGGAAACTTATAATTACCTCTAAGGTTTGGCATAACATACAATTTACCTATTTTATTTTTAAAATGCTACATTTTACATCCTATTTATTTTTTATTGTCTAATAATAACTTTTAAAATCTTAATTTAAACTATACGACAGTCATATTTTAGTAATTTCAATCTTTTCAATATTTTTTATAGTTAATAGACTTTTTAAATTATCAATTTTTCTTCTCAGTAAATGCATTTTACTCCCTGTAAATGCATATTAATATTTTTAAAAAATTTCTCAAAATTACTGAAATATAGTTAACAAATAATTTAAATTAAGACTTCAGAAGTTGTTGCAGACACTGTAAAAGAAATAAGGGATAAAATATAAGTTTTTTAAAATAAAGGAATAGATTGTAAGGTTAGACCAAAAACCACAAGGTAGTTTAAGTAATTTTTCCTTTTTTTCGTACAATGGGGAAAGAGTCCGAAGTTGTTGACCATGGCAATTGGACTGAATGGTACACGTAAGAGTGAAGTGAGACATTGGTGGGACATGGTGCCGATGTCGCATGACTCTTCCCAACGAACGTGTGGACGTGGAGCGATGGTTGGTCAATCACGTCGACAACAGGTTGACTGTCGCGCAATTATCCTCAACAATCGCGCGATTCCTTTTTCTCGTTTGCTTTGATTCTTTGACTTCAAAAGGAAAGGTGTTTCGTCTAGGCCCTAGTCTTCTTCTTTTTTTCACATAGCAAGTACGGTGCGTAAAGCAAGTGATGGGAACTAAAGAAACATGCATATGTGTGGCGCAGCTAGTGCTCACCCACCCACCGATCATTATATACACACTCGGCGTTAGAACTTGCCTGCCGGGCATTGCAGGATGGGGGACAACGCAGGATGCGGCAACTGGAGCAGGATGGGGGACAATGCAGAACAGATTCTCTTTGCTGGTACATTCATGATTGTTAGAACACATGCAAGATTCTCTCACTTCCATGACGACTCGATCTTTACCTCACAACCATTGTTTTGTTGCAGGATTTCACGACGATTCATTCTTCTATATCCAAGATCTAATGCAGCCTGAACCTAATTATGTTCGAAACTGGCAAGACAGCAGTGATACAGGACCAGAGTTGACCCTGGTGAACATTTGTCAGCCAAACAGCGAGTTAGAGCCTACGACAACGTCCGCCGCCGATACCGCAAAACCCCCATCACGTACTCCTATGCTTTTCGAGAATCGTGAGAGGAGACGACAGATCGACAAAAGATATCGCGAAAAACAAAAGGTAAGCAAAAACTCTGTCCTGTTCTGTTTTTGCATTATAATTTTCCGGTATCTAATCTCTTCGAATCTCGTACGTGTTTCCTTCCTGCAGAGGACCAAAGAAGAGACGCTTCGTGTTTTGGACAACTGCAAGGAGGAGAATGAACGACTAGCTAATAAGATCGCTGCCTTGGAAAAGGAAAACGAAAGGATGAAAAACACCAGCGTGTTAGAGGAAGCGAAAAGGCAGGGGTTAATGGCGGAGCTTAACCGGTACAAGGTTCGTGTAACGGACTGTTGATAGCGCGTGAAAGCATGTTTGCACAAAGTTTAGGGATCAATTCCACTTTTCATCAAACATACAACGCTTTGATGCTTCTTACTCATCAACTTCTGCTCTGCAGGAACACAACTGGCGACTCGTGAATGATTGCCAGCGGCTTCAAATTGAAAACGAATTGCTACAACGACTCGTGAACACAAATGGACGCAGATAATAACACACGCTCAGACATCTCTAGTCCGAAATGGCGAAAACTCCTGCCTGCGTGCCTGCCTGAATGTTGCTAAAGGACGTACCTGTTTTTGTTTCTTTTCCTGATGTCATCAGCTAATTGATTAGCCACAACCTTTTTTATAGGGGAAATTCAGAACAGATATGCGTGTAGCTAGGAGTTCTAGTCCTCGAGTCTAAACCCGTTTATTGATCGATCGGGTTTGTTCTTCAGACATGTATGCAAAAACTTGTAATAGTTATGACTATGATCTTGACAATCAAGATTCACCTCGCCAGTTTTCGAAAACCATTCTTACCTCAATTTCTCATCCAGTGTAACAAACATCCCGTCAGAAAAAAAAAAACTAACATGCATCAATGATAAGATCATCCTCGAAGCCTGGAATAGCTTGAACCACAGCGAACACTTGTTCCAAGTAAGCCGCCGTGCTGCTTCTCCGGTCAATGCATTCACAATCCTACTGATATCAGCAGCCATGGAACTCAACATTTCCAAGATCGGGTCACTATGACGTCTCCTATTTAGCGTCTCCTTCAATAACGATAACGTTCAAGATCTAGCTCTTGTCCGCTGTGATGACTCCTAGATGCACTCATTAGCATCATCGTTGCATGTCTCTTCGTCACCCGCAGCCTGTATCTCAGCTTCTGCTTCATCTCCATTCATCTGTAAAGGATCATTAACCCTTCTAGCACTGCCAAATGCTTTTCTTTCATGCGTGCTCGTTGCAACAATGATATGGAGCACACTGTAGTTTAATGTGACGGGTTGCTGCGTGTAGAATCTGCATCAGAATTTCTCTGGAACATATATATACATGGCAAGAAGCACCCATTGATAAGTCACAAAGCAGCAGAATGACAAATGCAACTATGAAATTCTTGCCATTATCAATGTTAAGATAGTATAATGTATTTCTTATGTGTTTTATACATACAACATATACCACAAGATAGGAAGGTATTTGAGATAGCGAAAATCGTAGGACAAGTGTAGGAAACAACCATTTGCTAAAATAAAAATTGTAGAACAAGATTATAGGAAATACTTGTGTTGGAAAGAAAAAGCGTAGGACAAGTGTATAATAGTCCGACAAATTTGTAACAGCCTAAATTTGACGATTTTGAAATATTTTTAGACCTACAGTTTTGTAACATCTTTTATCTGACGACTTTCTCACACATGTGTCCTACACTTTTATGACTTTTTTGCCCTATACTTTTTTGACAATACATTTCCTATAATTTATGACTTTTATTTCCTATGCTTTTTTTTATGGTTTTGAAATACTTTTAGACCTACAATTTTGTAACATCTTTTATCTGAGGTCTTTCTGACACATGCGTCCTACACTTTTATGACTTTTTTGCTCAACGCTTTTTTGACAATGCATTTCCTACAGTTTATAACTTTTATTTCCTACGCTTTTTTGACTGTTTTTGTGTCCTACGATTTTGTGATATTTTTGTGACACCCTATTTATTTTTTTAAAACAAGTAATACGGATAGATATATCTATATATAGTATATTATACATTAATATTTTATATATACATATATAGATAGATAAACACACACACACACACAAACACATATTCATATTTTAGCTAATTTTTTTCATATGTTAGCTAATTTAACTAACATTCATATTAACTAATTTCCACTAATTTTCATGTGTTACCTAAGTTTTACATTTTAGCTAATTTTCACAGTTTAGCTAATTTAACTACTTTTCTAATTTTAAC
The DNA here is from genome assembly GCA_005392925.1 of Aquilaria sinensis. Classification (NCBI taxonomy): domain Eukaryota; kingdom Viridiplantae; phylum Streptophyta; class Magnoliopsida; order Malvales; family Thymelaeaceae; genus Aquilaria; species Aquilaria sinensis. Next base: position 82,326 of record SMDT01003049.1, read on the forward strand.
TAATTTCCACTAATATTCATATACATATACTTAATCAACCCAAATGAAACCAGAGACATGTAGCCAAAAGTTTCATATATTTTGAGCTATCTTAGATTACCAAATTGGCAGCAAACAAAGAAATGAGTGAGAGGGAGAAACGGACTTGGTGATTGAGAGAAAGAGCGTCGGCAACGAGCTAGGAGATCACTAGCGGTAGCGAGTTAGGATGAGAGGGAGATCACCAATGGCGAGCTGGAATAAGAGGGAGAAACCAATTGCGGGCAAGAGGTCACCGGCGATGAGGAAGAAATGGACCTGTAGGTGCCAACAAATGATGAGAGAAACTAAAAAACAAAAAATGAGAGAGAGGCTAAGAAGCAAATGAAATAGAGAACAAATTCGGAGGAGAGTCTAACATTCCGACAGCTTTGTTACAACATAAACAAAAAAAAAAAACAAAAGCGTAGGAAAGGTTGCTATGGTTTTATGACAATATTCCTTAAAAAAACTAAAATGCAAAAAACCCATAGGGCATGTTCATATGGTTTTGTGGTGAAAAAAATCATCAGACTATTTTCACTTCCCGCCCTCCCGAATTTGTAAAATATTAAGTTTAACAATTATGAAAATTGCTCAATATGAAAGTTACTACATACATATATGTATGCAAGCTCCAAAATGAAGAGGTTTAATTACTAAACACAGTAATTAAACCATATAATTAGGTGAATAATTGCTCAATCATCTTTGGAAATGTCACTAAGTAACAAACTTTCATCCTCAAAATCATCTTTTGAAATCATTACTAAGTAACTATGTAAATGAAGCTACATCTTCATGTTCAACCACTACTGAAGCTCGGTGTTACATAAATTAAGGGTGGCGTTTTCAAGGTTAGGGTTAAGATTAAGGATAGTGTGTTAGGGATTAGATTTTAAATTATGATTTAAAGTTTGGGATTATAAGGTTTGGGTTGGTAGCTAGCGCTCAAGCTTTAGTCGTTTAGAGTACCTAAGGTCTAGAGATTTTAGAGGGTTCAAAGGGTTAGTGGATAGAGTTTTAAGTTTTAGGGGTTGACTTTAGAGATTTAGGATTAAGACTATATGGCGTAATTTTCGATTTAGGTTTAGGGTTAAGGTTTAGGATTTAGGATTAATAAGATTTGTGTTTAGAGTTAAGATTTGGGGCTAGGGTTTGAGGTTATGGTTATAAGGTTTGTGTTTAGAGATTTAGATTTAGGCCAGTTTAGTGTTAGGGTTTGGGGCAGGGTTTATGTTTAACGATTTAAGGTTTGCAACAAGATTTAGGGTTAGGGTTTGTGTTTAGGAATTTTAGGGTTTAAGGTTTATGGTTACAAATCGTAGGATAACTATCACAATTTATGTTCCTACAATTTTGACACATTTTTTGTCATAAAAAATTTGTAGGAAAGCATTTTCTTCCTACGATTTTGAGACATTCAATTCGCTATTATTTTATTCATAAAAAAATGGTAGGAAATAATCATGCAGGAAAATGAGTTAGGAAATACACTTGAGTTTGTGAACGAGCTCTTAAAACAGGCCTGGAAAATGAGTTTTAATGAAAAATACTCCCTTCATCCCACAATTTTTGCTCCATTTGACTTTTTTATTGTATTTTGACTTAAAATTTTCATATTATTGTTTGTTAGAAAAAAATTAAAAATATATATTTAGAAACTACATGTATTGATTTATCATTTATATGTAAATCTTTTTCATTTATATATTAAAATGTTGAAAATAAAAAAATCCTACATTAATCACTGAAAATAAATGAAGCAAAAAATTTTGAGATGGATGGAGTATCAGCTATTTGGTTTTTTGAGGAAATATAAACTAACTTAATAAATGCAACTAACAATGTGTTGCCAAATCAAGTGACAATCATTGTCAATGTGTTTAGTATGTTCATGAAAGACATCATTATGAGCGATTTGGATTATGGTGTGGCAATTACTACTAAAAAAAAGAGCTTTAATGAAGACTATTAGCAATGAATAGCCTTTACTAAATTATATTTAGCAATAGTTAGCCATTGATAAGGTCGCTGCAGCTAATTCACACACTGCTAATTCACACACTTAGCAATGGCCAACATTCACAAAAGCAATGATCACTAATTTTCCAACATGGACCTGCAGGCTGTCAGTTAATGATAGCTATCCGTCACTAATTTAGTGAATGTTATCTGTTGCTAATTAAGTGACGACTAGCCATCATGAACTTAGTAAAGACTAACCGTCACTAACTTAGTGAAGGTTAGCCATCGCTAACTTAGTGAAGGCTAGCCATTACTATCTTATCGAAGCTAACCATCAGTAAATTAGCAACGGTTGACTTTTACTAATTTTTGTTCTCATTTTGGCATCATTTTCTCTTCTGTCTTCCTTTTTTATTTTTTTTCCCCAGTTATGATTGGATCTAAACTACAGCCTATTCTTGCCTCACCAGCTTAAATTCTTCAGAAGAGCTCACACCATAGTCGCCATGGCAGCAGTAAATGCTTCATCAACCATGAAAGATGAATCAGAGAGGGTCTGAGCCCTTCTAATGAGCTCATCCATAACCTTCATTTCTTCTTCTTCTTTTTTCCTATTTTCTCCTACAAAAATGATGAAAACAATCAAAGTTCAAAAAATTGAAGAATAAAATTAGACAAGTGTTTGAAACTTCATTCAAAAACTAGGCAAGATCAAACCTAGAAAAAAAAATATCATTTTTTTTGTCAAACCCTAACCAACCAAGGAAAAATGAAAGAAATAGAAGAAATACTTGAAAAAATACTGATCTACTTGATTTTTTAGTAGAAATGACTCAAGATGGTGTAGAGCAAGTGAAAATGGACCGATTTTAGGGTAAGTAGAAGGAGGGACGAACGCCTCTGTTTTAGCAAGTTTCACAAAATGGGTGGAAGAATGGGATGATATGCAGTCAAAGATAAAATTAAAGTTGGTTTTAAATATTTTTTAAATTAGTGACGGCTAACCGTCGCTAAATTAGAGAAGACACGCCATCACTAAGTTTTAGCAACAAACAGTTATCACTAAAAATAAAATGGAATCAAAATCTCATTAGCAGTTGGTTAGGATATTAGCGATGGTGGGTTATCACTAATTTTTGGCAAATTAGCGAGGGAAAGCTATCATTAATTTAGTAACAGTTAGCGAAGGCAAGCCGTTACTAAAAATTAGTAACAAACAGCTGTTGCTAAATTTTCACCAGACTTTTAGGTGCATACCTCAACTACATTACACATAAAACAAAATGGAATAAAAATCTCATCAGCAGCTAGTTGGGATATTAGTAAGGGTAGGTCGTTGTTAATTTTTGGCATATTAGCAAGGGCAAATCGTCACTAAAATAGCGAAATCAAGTCATCACTAAACATTAAAGATGACAAGTTAGCATAAAAAATAACTAATACGCGAGAGATTCTACGTAGCTAGCATGGGCAACTCGCTTTTAATTGGGGTTTACTTTAGTGATGACTGACTGTAGATACTTCATCAGTTTTTAGCAAAGGCTACGTGTCACAAAATTCAGCCAAGATTTAGTGAATGCTAACCGTCTCTAATTTTTAAGATTTTAGGAAGAACAAATCGTCACTAAATGTAACAATAGCTAACTGTTGCTAAATTAGTGAAGACAAGCTATTATTAAATTTATTAACCGCTAACAATCACTGCATTAATGAGGGGCAAGCCATCACTAAATTTAGTGACTGCTAACCGTTGCTAAATTAGCGAGGATAGAAATCACTAAATTAATGAAGGCAAACTGTCGCTAAATTTAACAATGGCTAACCGTTACTAAAATTTAGCAACAGACAACCGTCGCTAAACTTTCACTGGACATTTAGCAACTGTTTGTCATCTTTAATTAGTGACTGTTTTTACCTATCGCTAAATCACCTTTCTTTAGTAATGGGTGGAATGAGTGATTTCCATAGCTTCCAGCAACCAGTGAAGCCAGGTAAGTTTAGAAGTAGTTTCAGTAAGAACTTGATATTCAGATTTAGTACTAGAGTGAGCCACGATGGTTTGATTGTTTTTTTTTTCCTACATTAAAAGATAAAAGAATCAAAATAAAAAAAATGTTTTCTATCACATAATGAAAATCATAGAATGTCTAGCCTAATTAGCATCTAAATATTCAAATAATATCAACGAAGATTGTGTAGCAAAAAAAAATCCATGAAAAAAATCCCTTTGATGTATCAAAGAATTCGAGGAACAATTGAATAATGAGATAAACGAAGGGCAGACAAAAATTGACTTACTAGATGAATAACGTGTAAAAAGTCTATGTGAGTCATTGTGAGATAAACAAAGCTACTGACAAGTTGTCGATATAGAGTAAGATCAGCCAATGGAGTGTCATCTATAAGAGTGAGTTTGATATTTGGTTCAAAAGGCATTTATGCAGTTTTATTGTCAATGGAGTGTCAATAACCCTCAAAAGGCATCTATGCAGTTCAAAATATTTTGCTTGCAAAAGATAATAACCCTCTAAATTTGGAAAAACCTCAAGATCCAGGAAATAAACAAGTGTTCGAAGATCTTTCATTTCAAACTGTTAATTGAGATATTGTTTTAACTCAAGGAGATCGGCCTTGTCATTACTTATAATAATCATATCATCAACATAAATGAGAAAAAGAACAACACCATTTTTAGTAAAAACCAAGTTAGGAACAAGATATATGTTAGGAATGATAAGATTTGAAGTTTTGGCACATCCAATTGGAAATAGGAGTTGCTTACTTACTAATGAAGACTCATAAGTGTATTACTATTAAAGGTTTAAATCATCATTATACATTTTGAGTATGATTAATTTCTCTATTCTGAGCATTTTTTCCATTGGATTATTATTCATATATTTTTGCTATTCACTAAATTACTATTCACCCATAACTATTCACTCACTTACTATTCATACACATATTTATTGTTCATATGCATTTTTACTATTCATTAATATTAAATAATTATTTTTTACGTAGGTAAAATCATCACTTGACGACCCTTTACGAGAGAAATCATATCTGGAGCTGTAGATGTTGGAACTGAGTGATTCTAAATCCATCCAGAAGCCAACACATAGATCTTCAACTCTGCTTTATTCCATGAGCTAGTTTGATTATTTTCATTGCCAAAATTCGATTATAGATGAGACTATATGTTCTTTTATGTGTTAAAGAGCAGTTTCAGTAGAAAAATCATAACTTGAGTTACAAATATCCAATTTGAATGAGCAAGCTATCAATTTGAAGCTAAAGAAGAGATTTACAAATCTTATGCTTTGAGGAAGAGCTAATTTGATGTATACAGTGGTCAAAAAATTAAAATAAGTTACAATATGCCATTATTGATTTGTATTTACCTATATTTCACTATTCCATTTTACCATTTCACCTACCCTAAAACTCTATAAATAGGCACCTTGGGGGGAGAGTGAAGGCATGTCAGTTCTTAGGCTTCATTTATGTTTTGTATCAAAGTTAGTTTTTCTCCTTTGTTCTTGTTCTTATTTTTAATACCGAAGCTCTGTCCAAGTGTTTTTGTAATGCCCGGACAATCCAAAGTGATTAGGTCCCGGGTTAAATGGATTTGGAGCATAAGAATTTTTCCTTAATTAGGAATTTAGCTCAATTAAATTGAGAAGACAATATGGCATGTGCATAATTGAGTGTTGAACATCTTAAAAATAAGCTTGGCTTAGGCCAAGAGAAATAGTAATGAAAATGGTGGTTTTTAAAGATGAGGGACTAAATTGAACAAAGGGATTTTTAGTGGTTGGGCTCAATTGCCCAAATTTAGAAAGTTGGAGGACTAAAGGGGGAATTATGCCATTTTAATGGCCTAGGATGCCTTAGCCAGCCATGCCCCTCCAATTCCCAATATTTTATGTCACCTTCCTCCAAATCCTATTATTTTAATCCACCTCCCACCCTTAGTCATCACATTGGATTCTTTCTTTACCTACTTTTGACTTTTTCTACCAAACTTACCCAAAAGTCTTCCAATTAGTCTCCATTTCTTTTAATCTTGTCTCCCACTCATTTCAAACACATTATTAATTTCCTACTATTTTAATCCACCTCCCATCCTTAGTCAAGACTTTGGATTCTTTCTTCACCTACATGTCTTTGACTTTTGACTTTTTCTACCAACTTACACAAAAGTCTTCCAATTAGTCTTCCTTCCATTAAACCTTGTCTCCCACTCTTCCAAGCACATTATACACTCATTTTCCTTCCCATATGGCTGGCCATCACCTTCCCACACATTAAAACATAATCAATCCACTCATTCAAAGCCATTTGCTCTCAAACTCTCTCCTTCTCTCTCCATTTTCTTCCATACCAAGTCTCACCATTCCAAACACATTTCCAACTCTTTTCCTCATCTAAATATTCATCCATAGCTAGAAATAATCCTTCCTCAAATTAAAACCAAGTATTCTTGGTTGAATTCAAGCTCTAAGACCATAAAGAGCAAGAATCAGGTGAAGAATTCAAAGAAAACCAAGGAGGAAAATTCAGCCATTTCCATTTCTTGGAGGTTTTAAACTCTACTCAAGGAGCTCTTTGTGTGATTGAGTTCCTAAGTTCATTAGAAGCAAGAAATCAAGAAGAAGCTTGAAGAACATCAAGCACAAGAAATCGGTCTTACCTCTTCTGTGAGGTTCTGTAAGTGTACACCAAATGTTCTTGGTATTTTGTGTTATTTGAGTTAATCACCAAGTGTTCTTGGTACCTTATGGTTACTAATAAAATTTGGCCCATCTTGGTTATTATGCTAGAAAACAATTTCTAGAGTCAACAAGCAAGGAAAACGAAGAAAAATAAGCTTCTAAAGCTTTCGGTGTTGTGGGTAAGGATTCCTATACTCACTTTATTGCATGGCATAGTTCCATGGATTTTTGGGTGAGTATTCGGGCCCTTAGGTGATGGTCAAAGAACCATGTGATCCTAGGAGTGCTAAGAGGGCTTAAGTTATATTATTGCTTCGGCAATTCTGTTTTGTTCATGAGCTAAGTTAAGTAAGCAAGCATTATGGGCTAGGAGTTAAGGCGGCCACCTTAATTCCTATGCTAAGTGAGCTCTCCGAAAACATTAAGTATATGAAATTAATGAATTAAAACTTGAGGGATGCTTGCTGCCCTTCTGTGAACAAAGTGTTAAGTGGTGTGTGTTTGTGTGCTTCTTTGATTTGTTGTGCATGCTAACCCCCGATTATGATATTATTGCTATATGCATGTATCTTTTTGTTTTCTTTGTCTTTATGTTTTCTTTGCAGGAATAAGGATTATTTTGCCATTACATTCTTGGCATATGTTAGGCCTTGGAGGCCATAAGTTAGGCATTGGATGCCACGGAATCCTTATTGAGTTTTATAACTCACCCGCCCTACTCTACTTTTGTAGGTAAAGGTTTGCTTGAAAGATCAAGCTAAGAGTCTTGAGTACTCTTTCTGTATGCTAAGGTTGGATTTGTGTATGGTATTGCTCAAAATATTCTAAGTATTCTAAGTATATAAGTTGCTTGTAAACAAGCAAAAAAAAAATGTGGACTTTCTGTGCAGGACTTGAAGTCTTAGAATTGTGGGAACAAGGTCTATTAAGGTGGAAATTTGTGTTCCATGGCTTTGTGGATTTATGGCTTGCTTTTAAGCATTTTTTTGTTGGTCTAACTTTAGTGACCAAATTATGGACTTAGCTAAAATTTGGCCAAACTTGGCTTTGGGCTTGTATTATGGACTTGGACATTTTTGGGTATTTTTATTGCTTGGTGGACTTACCAAGGCCCATGCATGAATTTATGGGTTATGTTTTCATGAAACTTGAAGCATGTTGAAATTGGGCTTAAATGTACATTTTGGGCTTAAATAGGAACTTGGAAAATTTGATTTTATTCTTGGTTAATTTTGGGCCATATGCATGTTAAGTACTAAAAGGCCCATAAGCCCATGTCTATGTTGAAAGCATGCAATGTTTGGCTATGTATGCTCACTTAGTAAAGAACATGCAAGTAAACTTAGAAAAAGCATGAAATTGGATGCTTGTGTAAAGTTTGGCTAATAAGAAATTTAAGTGCACGTATGTGAATTAATACATGCCTAAGCATTAGTTGCATTTAAAGGCATTAAGTGATTATGTGCACTAGTGAACTCCAAAACACATAAGCATGCAAAGCATATGCATGAAAATAAGTTTTTAAACTTAAGTTGGTGTTTTAGTTGCCATGCATATTCTTGGCTAAGCTCGGTAAAGACCATGAAAATGAACACATGAAATCCACATATGTACTAGCCTGTTTCTGAGAGCACATCAACTTAACCTTAATTAAAGAACTTAACGAGCTAGTACCGATAAGTATCCTGGGGTTCGTGCCCATAAGTCTTAGTGAGTTTTAAAAGCCCCTTCTGTGTAATGAAAACTTCCGCTGCATGTTTAAAAAAAAAAAAAAAAATCAGGCCCAAATGGGCCAGGGGCAGTTTAGGGCACGACAGTTTTCTTTTTGTTCTTCTTCTTGTTCTACCTTTGATCTTTTAATTCATGTTTATTTCATTTTTTTATATGTTATTTATTTTTATGATGACTAACTAATCTTCTTTTTGTTAAGGTGAAAGGGCGAAGCTTTTGGTATAAAGATTTTGATTGATTTGAATAGATCACAATGTTAACGGTATTTTCTTTCTTAATCTATTTAATTTTTTTTTTTATATTAAGTGGGAGTCTTAATTCATCATAATCAATTATTAGCACAAAAGCTACTCAATTCCCTCTGTAAAACATGGCTTTGCCGGGTATATTAGAATCTTGACTCTTGAGTTACTGTAGACAAAGGTCGGCATGATGAATACTTGAACTCATTAGCAAGCGTTGACGTTTTAAGATCAATAAAAGTTAATACTAACTAAATTTCCCGATTAGAACTTCCTTTATATGTGGATACTAATTGAGTGGTAAGATTCGCTAAAATTAATCATAACCGATATACTAAAAGTGGATCCTCTAACCGTAACTATTTTCTTGAAATTAAGTTTTTTTAAAGAAAATTGTCTATTTCTTTTGTAATTTGTATTTCTTAATTCATTTTCCTGTGGTTTAACACTCGGACTCCCTAGAGTTTATTACTTGCAACAACTTACACTTGGATTATAATTGCTAGAATGCAGCAAGTTTTTAGCGCCATTGCCGGAGAAGTAAAATTAGAGTACAAGTTCAATTTTTTTTTCTTCTTGTTCCTTTTTTTTTTTGTTCATCATATAGAAGGCTGAGCCTCCTACCTCTTAATTTCTATTTTTTTTTTTTTTTTATTGAATGGAAGGCTGAGCCTCTTATCTATTTTGTTTATTGTATAGAAGGCTGAGCCTCCTACCTAACTTGTTATTAATATTTGTTTTCTTGTTATTATTTTGTTATATGCATAAAAATTTGGTCACGTACATCAAGTGATAAACTGTTAAGAGAATCTTCATCTTCTTCAAACATGGTTGAATACATTAATGACCAAGATCGACCTATGACACTTAGAGAACACATGAACCTTATAAGAAATAGCACTCCAATATGTTTAATTTTTCCTGCTGATGCATGTCACTTCAATTTCAAGCCAGGTATTATTCAACTTTTACCAACCTTTCGTGGCTTTGATTCTGAAAATCCATACTTGCATTTGAGGGAATTTGAGTAAGTCTGTCACACATATAACAACCTAAATTGTAGCATGAACAACATCTGGCTTAAGTTTTTTCTTTTTTCTTTAAAAGATAAAGCTAAAACTTGGTTACAAAATCTTATGTCAGGCACGGTTAATTCATGGGATGAATTGCAACCAAAATTTTTTTAAAAAAAATTTCCTGCCCATAAATAAATTTTTTCAAAAGATAAATCACCACTTTTATACAAAAACCAGTAGAAATTTTTTGTCAATGTTGGGATAGATACAATGATTTACTTAACACATACTCATACCATGATTTTGAAACTTGGAGATTAGTCACACATTTTTATGAAGGTTGACACCTAGGGAAAGACAAATGGTAGACTTGATATGTAATGGAACATTTGAGGATAAAGATCTTGATGAGACAATGAATTACTTGAATATGCTAGCAGAAAATGCACAAAATTGGGACACCGCTGGTACCTTTGAGGCTCCAGGTAAGACTCAATCTCCTACATCTAATGGAGGCATATATCATCTTAAGGAAGATAAATGCCTTCAACCAAAATTTGTATCCCTAGCTAGAAATGTTGAGGCATTAAAAATGAAGAAAATTGGTCATTTAAAATCTGTTGAAGAAATTGTTTATCACATTTGTGAGACCAATGATCATTCCACTAGCAATTGCCCAGCTTTGCCATCTTTCAAAGAATGCCTTCACGAACAAGTCAATGAATTAAATAACCTCAAGAAGCCAACCCAAAATCCATACTCACAAACCTACAATCCTAATTGGAGGAATCATCCGAACTTCAGTTAGAGATGTGATAATCATGCTTAACCGTGACAACTACCTTTGCACACCCAACAAAATTTTCAACAATCTCAAGGATATGCACCATATGTTCCTTCTTTTAAGAAAAATCTTGAAGAAATATTGCATTTATTCATTGAAAAGTAAGAATCAATCAATGCTCAAACAAGTCAAATCATGATTGATTTGAAAGATATTCTTGCAAAATTTGTATTTGCATTTGCATTCAACATTATGAAGAAAGGACAATTTCTTTCTCAACCATAACCAAATCCCACAGGTCAAACTATGAATCAAGTGAAGTCAATCATTACACTCCATAGTGGTAAAGTTATTGAAAAATTCATTCTTGATCCTTGTGAAAGAGACGATGAATTAATTTCTAAGAGTAAAGAAGGGGTTAAACCTATACCAAGCGAAGAATAAATTAAATCTTCACCAGCATCTCCATTTTCTTAGGCATTAACTATTACTAAGAAGATGAATCAAAATCCTGAAATTTTGGATATTTTCAATTAGGTAAATATCAATATTCGTTTGTTAGATGTGATCAAACATGTACCTTCTTATGCCAAATTTTTAAAGGATTTGTGTACTGTTAAAAGAAAACTGAATGTGAAAAAGAAAACCTTCTTGGCTAAACAGGTAAGTTCTGTTATTCAAAACAACACTGTTTTGAAATACAAGGATCCTGGTTGTCCAACGATTTCATGTTTCATTGGAGAACATAAAATTAAGCAAGCATTACTCAATCTTAGAGCTAGTGTAAACTGACTTCCATATTTAGTTTACTAAAAACTAAATTTGGGTGAGTTAAAACAAATCGAGGTAACTTTTTTCTTTGCTGATGATCAGTGAAAGTGCCCAGATGAGTCATTGAAGATGTATTAGTCCAAGTTGATAAATGTATATATTCTGTGGATTTTATTATTTTGGACAGACCACCAGTGTAAATTAAAAATTCAATACATGTCATTTTGGGATGTCTATTTTTAGCAACTTCTAACACTTTGAGTAATTGCAGGAATTGACTAATGAAGTTATCATTTAGAAATATGACTTTAAAGCTAAATGTTTTCAATTTGTTTAAGCAACCTCCTAAAAAAGAAGATGAAAGTGAAGATGTTTGTATTATTGGTGCAATTGTAAAAAAACTATATACAAGAAGGGAGTATTTCTGATCCTCTTGAAAAATGTTTAGTTAATTTATTTGAATCAAGTATGCAAATGGATTAGGATACTTCTAACATATGTGCATTACTTGATTCTTCACAGGTGCAAGGAAATACACATTGGAAACTAAAAATTAAGAAGTTGGAAAAACCTGAAATTGAAGAGCAAGACGAAATATCCATACCAAAGTTGAAGTCATTGCCCAAAGAACTGAAGTATGCATTTATTGGGAAAAATTCTTCCTATCCGATGGTAATTTTATCTATTCTCACATTAGAGCAAGAAGATAAGTTGATTGAATTACTTAAGAGACATAAAAGTGCAATTGGATGGACATTAAAAGACATAAAAGGCATTAATCCTTTAATTTGTTCACATAGAATAAATTTAAAGGATAATGCTAAATCTTGTCAACAACCTCAAAGAAAATTTAATCCACACATGAAAAAGGTGGTAAGATCTAAAATTCTCAAATTACTTGATGTGGGAATTATTTACTCTATCTCTGACAGCAAATGGGTTAGTCCAACCCAAGTTGTTCCAAAGAAGTTTGGCATCATAGTGGTGATAAATTAAAAAGGTGAATCTTTACCAACTCGAATACTATCTAGTCAGAGAATGTGCATTGATTATAGGAAATTAAATCTTGCCACTAGAAAAGATTATTTTCCATTACCTTTCTTAGACCAAATTTTAGAAAGAGTAGCAGGACATCTTTTTTATTAATTTTTTGATGGCTACTCAAGTTATTATCAAATTCCAGTAACTCTCGAGGACTAAGAAAAAACCACATTCACATGCCCTTTTGGAACCTTTGCATTTAGACGCATGCATTTTGAACTTTGTAATGCCACAGCAACATTTCAAAGATGTGTGCTGAGTATTTTTAGTGACATGATTGAAAAATATCTTAAAGTTTTCATGAATGATTTAACCGTTTATGGAAATTCTTTTGATAATTGTGTTGAAAATTTGGAAAAGGTTTTAAAAAAATATGAAGAAGAATGTTTGGTACTAAATTGGGAAAAATGTTATTTCATGGTCACCTCTAGAATTGTTTTGAGTCATGTTGTATTTTCCAAAGGAATTGAAGTTGATAAAGCAAAGGTGGAACTCATTACTCAGTTACTTTCACCCAAAACTATTAGAGAAATTCACTCATTTTTTGACATGTAGGCTTTTATTGAAGGTTCATTAAAGGATTTAGTGAAATATCTAGACTTCTTCGCAACCTTCTTGTGAAAGATGTTTCATTTGAATGGATTCAAGAATGCCAAAATTCTTTTGATAAGTTAATCGACCTTCTAACATCTTCTCCAATTATGTAACCCCCAGACTGATCATTGCCTTTTGAGGTAATGTGTGATGCTAGTGATTATACCATTGGTACTATTTTAGGATAAAGAAGGAAGGTAAGCGAATGTAATTTATTATGCAAGTAGAACTTTGAACAGTACACAAATGAACTACACTACAACTGAGAAAGAACTACTTGCAATAATATTTGCATTAGATAAATTTCATTTTTGTCTAATTGGTTCAAAAACCATTGTTTACACCAACCATTCTGCTGTTGGGTACCTAATGTCAAAGTAAGATGCTAAACCAAGGCTGATACGCTGAATCTTATTACTTCAAGAATTCAACATTGTGGTCAATGATAAGAAGGGTACCGAAAATGTTGTCGCTGACCATTTATCAAAGTTGACAACGGATTCAACAATTGAGGCTACATCCATAAATGATTGTTTTCCTGATGAATTTTTATTCTCTTTAACTACAGTATGTTGGTTTGTTAATATTGTCAATTTTTTTTTTTTTGTGATAGGACAGATGCCAACTTAATGGAGTGCCCAATATAAGAAGAAATTTCTACATGAGATGAAAAGCTTTTACTGGGATGATCCTTATCTTTTCAAATATTGCCCTGATCAGATATTCTAGAGATGCATACCCAAAAATGAGATAAAAAAGTGTCATTGAATTTTGCCATTCAAAAGTATGCGGAGGGCATTTTTTGTCAGAGAAAACAGCTATAAAGATTTTACAGTTTGAATTTTACTGGCCTACTTTATTAAAAAATGCATATGTATTTAGCAAAGTCTATGAAAATTGTCTGAAATTAGAATAAATTTAAAAAAGAAATATGATGCCTTTGACTCCTATACTTGTGATTGAAATTTTTGAATATTGGGGAATAGATTTCATGGGACCATTTCCACTATCATTTGGCTTCATGTACATTTTAGTTGTAGTATATTATGTTTCAAAATGGGTAGAGGCAATTCCATGTCAAAATAATGATCATAAAACCGTGATTAAATTTTTTAAGAAAAATATTTTGAGTTGATTTAGGATTCCTTAGGTCATAATAAGTGATAGGGAAACATATTTTTGTAACAGACCATTTGAATCTTTGTTGAATAAGTATGGTATCACACATAAGGTTGCCACCCCTTATCACCCACAAACAAGTAGATAAGTAGAATTAGCAAATAGGGAAATAAAACAAATCATTAAAAAAACAGTCAACCTAAATCGAAAGGATTGGTATTTGAAACTAATAGATGCATTTTGGGCTTATTGCACTACTTTTAAAACATCATTTCACATGTCTCCCTATAGGTTAGTTTATGGAAAACTTTGTCATTTTCCTGTGAAACTTGAACATAAAGCTTATTAGGTTATTAAAGCTTTTAATTCAAATCTTAATGTTGCTGGTGTTTTGCGCATGTTACCACTAAATGAGCTTGAAGAGTTGAGAAATGATGCATATGAGAATTCAAAAATATATAAAGCTAGAACCAAAGCTTTTCATGACAAAACAATCTTAAGAAAAATATTTAAGGTTGGTTAAAAGGTTTTGCTTTATAATTCTTGAATTCACATATTTCCTGGAAAACTGATATATAGATGGAGTTGACCTTTTTGTTGTGAAACATGTTTATCCTTATGGGGCCATTGACACTAAAAATCCTAAAAATGGTAATGTACTTAAAGTAAATGAATAAAGAGTTAAATCATTTTTTTAGAATTATGATTTTCAGGGAGAAGTTGTTTATTTCAATAACCCTCACAATGATCATGGTAAGTAACTACAAATAAATTTTCTCTTCTTAGATAGTTTTCTTTTAAGTTTTATTTTTTTTCTTTCTTATTTTGCTTTTCATCTTTTTCCAATTAAGTAGTGGATACAGTACTTTGTGGTTCTCAAGTCGATTGTTTTAGTTTCTCATAATAACTGATTTCTTTCTTTCTCACTTCTTTCAATTTCTTCTAGAAAAAAAATGGATTCTACTCTTTTTACTTTGTGAAAATATTTTCCTTCTCTCTCAATGAGTGTTCTTAAAAAGATTTACCAAGTTAAATGTGAACGATTAAGAGTTTTGATGCACAAAGGCATTCCTAAAGATATGCATTCGTTAATTGAAGCTAAGGTCCGTTTGGCTGGTGAAATCCCAGATGCATTTGTGTCTCACATGTCTAGCTTAGGCAAAAGCTCTTACGCCAAAAAATGAAGAGCGAAAAGGTTACGAGTCTGTTACAAATGTGATCGATGGACTTGTGATACTAGATGTCATTCTTTAAGAATAGTATCCGATAATCGAGAAGATAAAATATAATTCATCAAGAATGGCATTAATAAGGATTCTTTAGATAATATCCGATTGACTATTGAAAAGCGTTCTTGTGAATTAGTGCAACATGAACTTCTTGGTTTGCGGAGTATTTTCATAAAGAACGAGAGCATTATAGTCTTGAGAATTTGATTTTAAAAGACCTCGTTTGCCAATTTGTAAGAAAACTAGATGAGAAGCAAATCCTTAACTCATAGAAGGCGTTGAATATGTTAGTAGACGTAAAATCAATGGAAGATGTGAGCCATAGTCACAACTACTATACATACAAGCCATCATTCTTGAAAATGTTCATTTTCTTCTAACAATAATCTACCTACTCCTGTAGGTGTAATTATTGCATTATCCTTTTTATCTCTATAAATGCATGTTCTTTTTTTTTTTATTTTTCACACGTTTAAGGATAGAAATGAAGGGAATCTCAACTCACAGATTCCAAAATATTTGTGTATTTTGTGAAACTTTTCCTGGAAAGGATGAAGAGTTCTCAAGGGCAACCAACCATTTGGGTAGAGTACTAGCTGAGCGAAAAAATACATTTGGTTTATGGGGGAGGTAGTGTCGGATTGATGGGTGGTGCAGCAACAGCAACATTTGTAAGGGGTAGCCAAGTTTTGGGTATCATCATTGCACATTTGAAATTGATTTCTAGGGCCATGATTGGGAAACAATTAGTGGTTAAAAATTTGCAAAAGCATTTGTTGCAAATGTTCTGTAATTCTGATGCTGTTATTGCTCTACCATGAGGGTTTGGCACATTGGGGGAAATTTTTCAAATTGTTTCCATGTCCCAACTTAATTTACACCAAGAACCCATTAGACTGTTGAATGTTAACAATTTTTTTGCAAGTCTGTTATCTTTTATGGAGAATGCTATGCAGGAGAAATTTATCTAAGAGACGGCACAACGGATCTTAATATCCGCATCAACTGTTGAAGAATTGCTAGACAAAATACAAGCTTTCGTTCCTGAACCAGATCCAACAGTGATTCAGATAGACTAGACACGACAGTTTTTTTCAATCAGCTCTATCTCATAAGTATCATTTACCATGCATGTCATTTTATTTTATTTTATTTTATTTATGAAGCACTGTGGAAGAGAGCAATCTGGCTTGTGAATCTGTTTATCTTATCTTTTAGTTTTACTATCAGCATTTTCTTTATTTTAATTTGAATAATTTCAGGTTTTTATTTTTAATAACTACCAATTTATGTAATTTCTTCTTTACTCTACCTATCTATATTTTGACATTGGGGACAATGCCTTAATCTAGTTGGGGGGAAGGATAGTTGGCAAATAATTTTCTTTTTCTTTTTGTGTAGCTTTTCTCATGTTGATGTTAAAACCATTTGATAAAGCCCTTAGTTTATGATGGCTGAGTAAAGAGTAATTTTTTACTTTTAAGTCGCACCCTATTAGGCATGCTAGTCATAACATTTTTTTAGTAGGTTTTTGAACCCGTATAAAATAACACGCTCACTAGTAATCTATATTTTCTATTTTAAAAATTTCTATGTTTAGTGATGAAATTGTTGAAGTGATGAGCTACATTAAATTTTTCATATTTGAAATCTTATTTGACATAATAATTTAGCAAAATTTTATTCACTTTGACAAGGGGTTATGATGTTTAAGTTATGAATTGCTGATATTTTTACACATGCTGAAAATTCTTATTATCTTTTAGATTTCAAAGAATACTCCAACTATGTGGTTATTAGGACTTTTAATGAACCATATCTTAGCTTGATTTAAATAATACAAAAAACAACACTGAGAAGTGTTGAGAAGACTTGGAAAAAGAAAAAAAATAAAGCAATGTTTGCTCTTGGAAATGACTACCTATTACCGAGGTTATCTACATAAGGCTTGAGCCAAAGTTAAAAAAAAAAAAAAACCTTTTTACAGTGTAATAGTTTGAAAGATCGCTAAAGCGATGGTTTTGAACTAGATTTGTTCTAATAAGTCGCAAATGTTGTTATGATTTACTGAAATTTTTTAGACACTCTTGATAGTCAGTCACATTATCTTTTACACTTTTCCCTTGTTTGAGTGATAGAGAATGGCATAAATCGTTATAAAATTTGGGCAATTTTTTAGAACATTAATTTTGATGCTCATTACTTCAATAATTTATGATCTACTGTATAAAGATTGATAGTAGAAAATAATTGATGAAACCTAAGTATTCATTTAGTACATCGCTTCACTTGTCAGGGACTAGTAAAAACCTGGTTGGGGGTGTGATGATTACTTATAAGTGTATTACTATTAAGGGTTTAAATCATCATTATATACTTTAAGTATGATTAATTTTTCTATTCTGAGCATTTTTTCCATCCAATTACTATTTACGCATTTTTACTATTGACTAAGTTATTATTCACTGAGTTACTATTCACCGACTTACTATTTATATTTATATTTCACTGTTCATACATGTATTTTACTATTTGTACGCATTTTTACTGTTTATTAATATTAAATAATTATTTTTTTATGTAGGTAAAATCTTCACTTGGCAACCCTTCACGAGAAAAATCATATCTGGAGTTGTAGATGTCAAAATTAAGTGATTCTAAATTCATCTAGAAGCCAACACATATATCAACTTTACTTCATTTCAAGAGCTAGTTTGATCATTTTTATTGCCGAAATCTGATTATAAATGTGACTATTCATTTTTTTATGTAATAAAGAGCAGTTTCGGTAGAAAAATCATAACTTAAGTTACAGATGTCCGATTTGAATGAGCAAGCTATCAATTCAAAGCTAAAGAAGAGATCTACAAATCTTATGCTTTAAGGAAGAGCTGATTCAATATGTACAGTGATCAAAAAATTAAAAGAAGTTATAACTTGTCATTGTTGATTTGTTTTTACCTATATTTCACTACTTTATTTTACCATTTCACCCACCCTCAAAACTTTATAAATAAGCACATTGGGGGGAAGGTGAAGGCATGCCATTTCTTAGGCCTCATTTATGTTTTTGTATCAAAGTTAGCTTTTCTCTTTATTCTTGTTCTTATTTTTAATACCGAAGCATTGTCCAAGTGTTTTCTTTTTGTTTTTCTTCTTGTTGTATTTTTTATCTTTCAATTCATGTTTATTTCATCTTTTTTATATATTGTTTACTTTTATCATGGCTAACTAATCTTCTTTTTGTTAAGGTGAAAGAGTGAAGCTTTTGGTATAAATGTTTTGATTGATTTGAATGGATTACAACATTAATGGTATTTTCTTTCTTAATCTATTTAACTTATTTTTCTTATTAAGTGGGAGTCTTAATTCATCATAGTGAATCATTGGCACAAACACTACTTTATTCTCTCTATAGAATATGACTTTGCCGGCTATATTGGAATTTTGAGTTATTGTAGACAAAGGTTTGCATGATGGATACTTGAACCCATTAGGAAGCGTTGACGTTTTAAGATCAACGAAAGTTAATATTAACTAAATTCCCCGATTAAAACCTCATTTATGTGTGGATCCCAATTGAGTGGTAAGCTGGGCTAAAATTAATCATAACTGATATACTAAAAGTGGATTCCCTAACCTTAGTTATTTTCTTGAAAATAAGTTTTTTTAAAATAAAATTGTTTACATATTTTATAATTTGTATTTCTTAATTCATTTCCCTATAGTTCGACACTCGAACTCCCGAGATTTTATTACTTGTGATAACCTACACTTGGGTTATAACTGCTAGAGTGTAGCACTTACCTATGCTTCTTCGGTGCTTCATCAATGAATAATCGACATCATTCAGGATGAAATCAATAACAAGAAATTGTTTGCGTTTCTTGCCACCAACATCTTCTTCTCTACAAACGATGTATACTTTTGAGTTTTGACACTAATAAATAATATTCTATAGATAAATTTGGATATACAATCCAAAATTGGGGGTAAATCGTATAATTTCCAAACAAAAGCGTTAAAGTATAATTTCAATCAAATATCATGGGGCAAATTATAATTCATCCTTATATCTTTGATCTTTTTTTATTTATGTGTAAAAGTTAAAATACCATATATTTTTTTCTTTCTTAATATTTGTATATTTTGAATAATCCAAGAATCGTCAAATTATTCAGTTAAAAACTAAAAAGCCAAAAAGAAAAGAAGAGAAAGAAATGGCCAGATGGGGACCATGGGGCCTCGAGCAATGGTGGACTTAGAAATTATTGTTAGGAGGGACTGACTATTAAGATGTTAAAATATTCAAATATAATAAAACAATTCAACATATAGACATAACTTATTTAAATTTACTTGTTGTTCCTACATGGATCTAAATTTGTCTATAATCAGATTGCTATCATTTTTTGCAACAAGCTCATTCTTTGTATACATTAATTAAAAAACACTAAGAAAATTAGTATCCATCTTGCTACAAAGTTGGGACTTTACAATGTTCATAGTAGAAAATACTTAGTTTGTTTTGCCTAGTCAAATAAAGCAAAAGATTCCAAGATCAGTTGAAGAAATCATAAATCAAAGTTAGACTGATGCAAAATTCATGGATGTTCTCGACGGAGTTAGAAAATTTCTTGGTCCGCTTCAATTTGAAGCTTTTTGTTGGATATCAAAATTGCAAAAAGGTTGAGGTTGTAGGGCACATGAGTCATGAGATGAAAATTAAATTTAAATTCATTTTTTAATAATTATTTATTCTAAATAATATTTAATGTAGTAACTTAAGTTAAAGTAATTAGTCATAATCAACAACAAGCACTTCGCATAAGAAAGAAATATTAAAATGGAGTTAAGCTAAGGTATCAAAATTTTGATACCTTCTGCCGGCTTGTCTATGCTAAAAACTATCCTACATCTTTTTACAATTTAAGACAACTATGATGCATATTATCTAGATTTAAAGGAGGGGCCAGCTAAGGTCCCTACTAGCTCCTCCTCAGTTTTATCTCTAGTCTTAGAAAAATTACAAACAAAAGTTGTACGGCTAAGTTATATAAATTTTTTTATTTTAAGTCGCTGTTTTCACTTTCAATTGTCACTTATATTTTCATTTTTATAACACTTTTACTTATTTAAATTTTTAAAAAATATTATATTTCTACCATGGCTCTCACTTTTCACTCATGCTTTTGAAACACTCTGTGCAACTTAGAGTTCCGGTACGCGGTTGGTGGATGCATCATGAACATTGAGGAGGAATTGACTGAAGTCTTCACCAAGCAACCGGGTGGCTGGTGCGTCGCATGGCATCGTAACCTTTCTCATACATTGCACCTTTCTATTCCTAGTTCTACGCCTACTTCCATCTATCTCCCCTCCCGTCCTAGTCCAAGGCCAGCTATACCCTCTCCCACCATTTCCTCGGTGCTTTTTAGCCCAACACAAGTCCCATCTTAGATATCCCCTCCACAGCTTTTCTTTTCCTATTTCTTTTTTTTTTGTTACTTCGGTGATACACAGTTTTGGTCTAATATGGTAAATATTTTTAAAGTAAATTCTCATGATTTTATTAAAGTTTTATGATTTTTTTATTTTAGACATTAAAAAGAAAATATTCATAAGAATGTAATGGGATTATAAAAATTATATTTTCAATGAATTATTACACCTATGCAATATTGACTTTTAAATAAAACTAGATTTGGGCAAAAAAGATATAAAAAAATTTATTTATTTTATTAAGTTGATAAATTAAAATGAACTGGTTCTACTATTTCAAACACAAGTATGGAAGAAATAACATTTGACTTTCAGATAGAACAAAAAAAAAAGTTCAAACTGTACTAACCATATTCAAAGAATCAAATTATAACTAAACACTTTTGGACTTTGAATTCATTAGAAGGCTATTAATAAACAGATGAAATTAAGAATTTAAAATTGATTATAGAGATTAAAAATATAGGGAGGAAAGGGTAGACTTATAAACATTAGGCATCGGAAGTGTAATTAATACCAAAGTGCCATTGGCCTTAATTAGTGTTTTATTTTCACTTTTGTTGGCATAGCTCAGATAGAAATTTCAGATAGTTTAAAAAGAGAATGACAAGCAAAAGGTATTTCATCATAAATGAATTAAAGCACCATTTGCCCCTAAACTTGGGCTACTCATAGACGTTCGTTCTTTATGTTTTGACTTAGCATAACTTAATTATCTAAATTTCAGAAATTGTACAAGGGAGTCCTTTGTATAACGGAGTTAAAAATGGTGTTAGCTTCATGTAACAGAACTGGAAATGTCTTATTTGAGATTTGTTGTCCCAACTCATTAGTTTGGTTAATGAACTAAAATGACATACCTAATCAACACTAAATGGCAAATTTTTTAGTTTGTTGCATGCCTTAACTCCTTCTTGAGCTTGTGGGAAAACAACCCGCATGCATCCATGCTCAATGCCACCACCAGCAACGCATATACTGCCGCATCCTCCCGTACAAGTGCAACTCATGACATATCTCACCCCAACTTCCACTTTCTGCTTTCTTACCTTATCAACCCCTTACACTTTGATGACATCACAAACCTGGCCCTTATACCAAGTATATGAATGGGGAGGCACCCATCTAAAGCTGAAGTTGAAACGAACTTAGAACTTGGCCTCAAAAAGTTCATCGACTAGACCTTGATCCAAATTATGCACCATTCTACAAGTGGATTAAATGGGTGTCTGGTAACTTGGTCAGATTGATGGAGGACTTACCAGCATGCCTTGTCATGCTAATAGCGGAGTTTATGATGGTTCTATTCTCGGTTTCACCCTTGAATATGTCAAATCGATAATTGATGATATCAAAACCTCCTTGCTTTGGCTAGGCATTGAGTGAAGACTTAAAGGATGTTTCTAATTTCATCACACGAAACTAACTTCATTGCTCATTCTGTCACACAAAGAACTAATTCTATAATTTTTAAAACTTAAAGGGTTAAGTATTACTGAGCCAAGTATCAAAGTTGAACACACACATGTGAGTTACCAAAGCTCAAGGACAATTGGTGAGTTTAGACCTTAGAAAAGATGGCAGTTTTGAAAAAAAAAAAAAAAAGACCAAAAAGGAAAAATACTCCGCTAACGGGATCTTGATCGTTGAAACCTCGCAATCAGATGGGGTGGAAGGGCTCGAAACGGGAAAAGGAGGGAAGAAACTACAGCCGTCCGATCTTTCGTTTCGAGCCCTATTTAAATCGTTTTTTCCTCTAGCATGACCTTGAAATATCCACTGCACGGTCACAGACACACACACACATCTCTCTCTCTCCCACCCCTCACCAGCGTTGGTCGAACAACCGCCAAGTGCCACCGTCGGGAAATCTGTCGCGTCTCCGGTGAGTTCTATACCTCTCAAATCTGATCTTTTCCTGGTTCTTACTCATGAATACGTTAAGGAGCAGTAATGGAAATGCTGTTTGTTTCTGGTTTGGGATTGATTTTGAATTCATCGTACATTTAAGTGTTTAATTGCTAGATCTGCTTCTTGTTGTCTACAAAGTGAGAAGAGAACAGCTTGCCTTTCCATAGTTTTGGTTTTCTAGTTTGCTGTGGCTGTGAGCCCTGTTTCTTGCTTTTCATTCAGAACAATTTGCGTAGCGAGATCTTGTTTTTTTTTTTTTTTAGTTGAAGATGGGCGAGGCGTGGATAAATTTTTTGTTATCTGTTTCACTTGATTTGTTGTAGCTTCGTTAGCCAACAGGTGAGTGCTTCTAATGTGTTTCAGCAGCATTTATTTGATCCTTGTTCTCTTTATCTGCTTTGATTTTGCATCTATGGTTGGTTGATTAGTCGGTTACTTGATTCCAGAAGATTTTATACAAAATGAGAGAAATTCTCCACGTTCAAGGTGGTCAATGTGGAAATCAGATTGGGTCCAAGTTCTGGGAAGTTGTCTGTGATGAGCACGGAATTGATCCAACTGGGAGATATGTTGGGAACTCCGATCTACAGTTGGAGCGTGTGAATGTTTACTACAATGAAGCATCCTGTGGCAGATATGTTCCACGAGCTGTGCTCATGGATCTTGAGCCTGGTACCATGGACAGTGTAAGGACTGGTCCATATGGTCAGATCTTTAGGCCTGACAACTTTGTCTTTGGACAATCTGGTGCTGGTAACAACTGGGCTAAGGGCCATTACACGGAGGGTGCTGAGCTGATTGATGGTGTTCTTGATGTTGTCAGGAAGGAAGCTGAGAATTGTGACTGCCTCCAGGGTATGACTTGTTTCTCTGAATTTTAATCCCAAGTTTTCTTTTGATTGATATGGGATGTGGGCTGGCTATTACATTGTTCTCAATTTACTACGGCACAGAAATAGCTACAGGCTTTCCCTAGTTTCTTGTTTGCAGTAGAATTAAAGCACCTGATCTTTGCTGGATTATGTAAGAGATCTTGATCTTAGTTTTAGTTTAATAAGCATTAAATTTTGATCATTAGAAGCCACATTTTAGTGAACATATCTTACCCATTTCTAGTTTTCATTAGTAAAGATATTCAGGGAAACAACTTGGATTGAAGTTGGTATTACTGAGTATGATGTTAGATTTGGTTTTGATATACCGACATCTTCTCTCAGGTTTTCAAGTTTGCCACTCACTCGGTGGAGGAACTGGCTCTGGCATGGGCACTCTCTTGATTTCGAAGATCAGGGAAGAATATCCGGACCGAATGATGCTCACATTCTCTGTCTTCCCTTCACCAAAAGTTTCAGACACAGTTGTTGAACCATATAATGCGACCTTATCTGTTCATCAACTGGTTGAGAATGCTGATGAGTGTATGGTGCTGGACAATGAGGCCCTCTATGATATTTGCTTCAGAACTCTGAAACTAACAACTCCAAGCTGTAAGTATCACATATTCCTTTAACCTGTAATTGCATGCATTTCTTTGTGTATTGCTGCATTTTAAGGCCCCAGTTTGAACAGAAAGTATACTATGAAACAAGGAATGAGTTTAGTTACGTGATGTGTGACAGCTCCATTTACTTGGTTAAGCTAATCAAGCAATTTCAGAAAATGTGCACAATCTCATAATATTAGTAATGTAAGGGGCATGAGGAATACCATTTACTTAAGACCCATTCTGTACCATTCATGTCATGCAAGCCTCAAGCCTTCCAGCTTGTTTCCTTGGGCTACAATGTACCTTGAATCAGCAAACCTTTAGTTGAGTGTGTCTTTGCTTCCAGGTGCAATAATTTGCCGGTGGTTATCGATGATAATTAAGTGTTTCTCTAATTTTCAAGTTATTCAAGTTGCATGGTTTGCTGCTAGCTGTACACGGAATTGGTGTGAGCACAAAATCATGATGGTCCACTTTATTGTTTCTACGTGGATTTTAATTTCTTTGCATCTTGGTTCAATCAGAGATAGCATTTAAACTTGCTTGCATATTATGTATCCATTTTTCCTGTTATTCTCCTTGGACCATGGTGTACTGTCTACGGAAATTTGGTCAGCCTATAAATCTTTTCTGTTTACTGAATGTTCATTAACTGTATGGGATAGCTTCAGTGATAAACTAACTTCCATGTGTTTTATCAACTGCAACAGTCGGTGATCTGAACCACTTGATCTCTGCAACCATGAGTGGTGTTACATGTTGCCTAAGGTTTCCTGGCCAGCTTAACTCTGACCTACGCAAGCTTGCAGTGAATTTGATTCCATTCCCTCGTCTGCACTTCTTTATGGTCGGATTTGCTCCTCTCACTTCACGAGGCTCCCAGCAATACCGTGCACTCACAGTCCCTGAACTCACTCAGCAGATGTGGGATGCGAAGAACATGATGTGTGCTGCAGACCCAAGACATGGTCGCTATCTCACAGCCTCTGCCATGTTCAGGGGTAAGATGAGCACTAAAGAAGTGGACGAGCAAATGATCAATGTTCAGAACAAGAACTCCTCGTACTTTGTGGAGTGGATTCCAAACAATGTCAAATCCAGTGTCTGTGACATTCCTCCTTGTGGACTTTCCATGGCATCCACCTTCATTGGCAACTCAACCTCCATCCAGGAGATGTTCAGGCGTGTAAGCGAGCAATTCACTGCCATGTTCAGGAGGAAGGCTTTCTTGCACTGGTACACTGGGGAGGGAATGGATGAGATGGAGTTCACCGAAGCTGAGAGCAACATGAACGACCTTGTGTCCGAATACCAGCAATATCAGGATGCTACTGCTGATGAGGAGCTCGACTATGAAGAGGAGGAAGACCAACAGGAAATGTGAGAGGCACAACAATGAGGCTGGACAAGTTGGCATTTTCACAGCTGGTCAAATATTAATATTATTGGTTAAGACCTGTGAGACGCTGTTGCTGTTGCTGGTCTTGTTCGAGTTCTTGTTTCGTCAGGAATCTGCTTCTGTTTATGAGATATTATGTTTGTTCTCAGTAGCAGTAGTTGGCATGTGAAATTAAAATATCTTATTATGCTCATCCTATCAAAATCTGGGTTTTGTGTTGCTCTGGATTAAGCTCAGAACTCTTCCAGTGATGCTTCCTATCATGTGCAATTATAAAGTCGACCTATTCTTGAGGTCTCTCCTTAATGGTCAGATTTAATTCTTTAGCTTGTGACTATGATGAACTTTTCTCTGTTCTGAAATATTTAGCAATTAAGTTGAGTCGGAGAAAAGCATGGGCGTGACAGATGGGGCATTTATTCGACAAGATGTACAATGTAAAAGTTGGATTCGTTATGATAAGATGGAAAATCGACTTGGACAAAGGTTTGGTGTTGGTACTTGCAGTAGAGTCGGTAACAGGGTGATTAGATTTGTTCGCATAAATTAACGTTCTAGCAGAAGCAGAACGACGCCTCTGCCTTGCAACTTGCAAGGCAACAGTGAGGCACTTGCAACTGTCGTGTGTGGCGGTGTGAAAAGCACGAAACTTGCCTGCTCTTCCCCGCAAGTCGCAACTCAACAAAGTGATGCATGTTCTTGGGTCTGAAGAGGCACGTCCATGTGACCTGCTTAATTTTCCAAGGCATATTAGTATTACTGCTAGTTGACACTTTTTACTTTTTCTATAAAAGATTAAAAATGTTTTTCTATTCAGAACAGATAAAACAAGAGACAAAAGGGATAAATAGGGACAGCTGAGAGCACTACATAATATTACTGCGGCAGTAAATTAAATCAGACCACGAATCAGTATCACTAGAAAAAACTTGATGTTCCCACTTCCCACTTACACATCCAAGTTGAACGGCTCCTCGGCGAGTTGATAATCCTAGTAAAGGCTTCCAACTAATTAATATGTTGTCTCCTTGTAAAGAACATTTTACTCGTTGATTTCTCTTACTCTTGCTGTACAAGCTTGTTGATTGAAAATGTTATTGCTACATAAACATAATTTTTTTTTTAAGATTGCTTTTAACTGAATCACCCAACTACAATACCAAAAAAATATTCTAAATGAGTATATGATCACTTGGCAATCGGCAAGAATTAGAAGAAACTGTATAAATATATAATAAAAAAAAAAAGTAATTTTTTTTTGTACGTTCAACATTAAATTTTTTTTCTATCGATAGCAGAGTGCTCAAGAGGCTAATTTTACTGATATATAATTACTGAAACGCTTATCAAAAAAAGAAAATAATAATAATTACTGAAACTATTCGTGCTCCAGCCGGCAACAAAATCCCCATGATTTTGGTTCTCTCACGAGAAACAAAAACAAAATATCGACGGGAAGCTAATGACCTTTAAGGCCTGGTCCAAAGCAGATGAAATGGGCTTGAGTCGGCAAGGTATACATAATTAGATAGGCAAAAATATCAAATTTGCCACTAAAATTTGGGGTTGGGAGCAAATAGCCATTATAGTTTTTTTTTGTCCAATATCCCACTAATATTTTAAAATGGGTCAAATATACCACTGAAGTTTCAAATTAAGAGTGAATACGCTCCTAGTCATTAAAAATATATCAGGAAACATTAAAAAGCTAACAAAAAATGTTAAAAATAACAAGTTTAGAAATTTTATTGTGATATTGCAAGTTTTAAGAAACTTAAAAGATATTTTGTAATTAAATTCTCTTTCTTACAAGAATATCAGCGAAAAGATTAGACAGTAGAGACAGAGGGAGAGCCACGATGGGGTTGGAGTGCTGGTGACAGAGACAATAACAGGGCTGAAACGCTGATAATGAAAGTCAAAACCTCTTTTGGTAAAAATTTCAAAGGTCCTGATATTTTTTTGAAAAATGTATAATAAATCCAAGATTTCAAAACCTGCTATTTTTTATCATTTTTTGTTATTTTTTTAAACAGTAGTGGCATATTTAACCCATTTTAAAACATTAGTGGGAGATTGGACAAAAAAAAATTATAATAGCATATTCGCTCTCTACCTAAAACATTAATAACAAATTTGATATTTTTACCTAATTAGATATATCCTTCAAAAGTCTTTTAAGTCTCATATCTACCATATAAATGCATATCTACCAACAAACGTTGGTTTCATTAGAAGGACTCAACCGGTTTATTTAAACAAGTCCTAAATTTAATTTAACATTTTGTGTGTGAGGAAATTTTACTTGAGAAATCGAAACGCTTTGACACCATACTCTTATTTGAGAAAATTAATCTTCTAATGAGCATAGAATGCGCCAAGTACAGCCAAAAAATGAAAAAGAAAAGGAAAAAGAAAAAAACTCGGTATATATGTCTCGGACAATCCCTTCTCAGGAGCTGGGGAGATCACTGGCTCGAGACGAGCCATCTTTCTTTTCTTTTTATTTTTTTTTAATTTAAGAAAAAATAAGGAAAAATTATAAAATCTCCGTTATAATTTGGTCTAACATACATTTTGCTCATTTTTTTTTAAAAACCTACACTTTATCCATGTTTTATTTACAGTATCCGATAACAACTTCTAAAACCCAATTCAAATTGTATGATAATTATGTTTCAATAATTTTAAAATTTTTAATTTTTTTTTCATAACTAACCGACATTTAAAAAATATTTATATACATTTATAGATAGAAAAATGCTTTTACAAAAAGAAAAGACTAATAATTTAAAATGTATACTAATTATAAAAAAATATAAAAAAATTGAAATTACTAAAACATAATTATTATACAGTTGAAATACAGTTTTATAAGTTGTTATTAAATATTATAAAAAATATAAAAATAAAGTGTAAGCTTTTAAAAATAAAACAAATCAACTGTAGGCGAGGAGGGTAATAGTAATTTTCCCAAGAAATAGGCAGAAGAGATGTGAATCGAATTATCCCTCACTACAGGACCACTAGTACCAGGTACTGCGTACCTAATATCCACTATTTTGGCATGTCAAAATCTAGCCTGGTTGTCATCTTTGTCGTTTGATCGAAACCAATCATGCTAAAAAGTCCTCCCAACCATTTCACTTTCATGCCTTCTCAAATGAATTTCAACTCGATCCTATTTTTGAAAACCGTAGTGAAAATTTACATGATTGGTTAGAAAAAGAAATTTGTTTATTAGATTTTATATTATTTTAAATTTTTTTGTGGAGAAATTTTAAATTATGGTAAAAAATAAAATTAAATGTAAAAAATTTTCCAATAAAAAAATAGTTTATCCTTTTCGAGACAGCTTAAAAAAATATATTTGTTATCCTTTTTACACAAAAAAGAGTATTATGTTTCTGTTTAATCTGTCCAGACTTTTACAAGCAACAGAATATTACGTACTTGTTCCACTTTTTTCTAATTCAAAATCATAACAGCAAAAGTAGCCCCAAAAAATTTACAGCAACAAGTTGAGGCATCAACCTCTGGTATTTATTTAGACACTTGAAAGTTGAGATCTTTTAAGAAAATTCGACACTCGTAAATTGAAAGTACGTTCAATTTGACAGCCAGCCATCTACTTCCGCCCATATGCATTACATGTTAAGAAACAACTTTTTTCCACACCATGCCATTTTTGCCATTTTTTTATGTTACAACAGAAAATTAATACAGTGAAAAAATAAATACTCGTACAGTAAAAGTAATAAAGAAAACACAATAAACTGTAGTAAAGGGTAAATCTGGGGAAGTTATAACACTCACGGTAACATCAACCGTTTTTGCCTGAACCCTATTCCTTCCTTCTCATTCACCCCCCCAAAAAAAAATCATAATATATAAAGCTATCCACATGGATCAGTAGCACAGGCAACCCATGCATATAAAACTAGATCATTTTGATAAAATCCAAATCAGAGCTAATTAAGCCTGCATGTAGACATTGTAGAACACACACCAGAAGCAAACTCTTATCTGCCCTTCTATTAGGTCAAGTCCCAAAAACTCTCTACCTAGCACAGTTCCTCCAGCATACCAGCACCAGATCAAAAGAAGAATGGAACAGAGAAGCCAGAATCTGTTCCTCCCCAAATTCCTCATAGTTTCGTGTTTTCTCGAACTCTCTCTGTTGTCGTCTCTGCCAAGATCAGTTGAAGCTTACAAGAACTACACAGTTGGTGACTCACTGGGTTGGTTTGACAGCCTTCTCAAGCCTCGAGTTGATTACCAGAAATGGGCTTCCGGCAAAAACTTCAGCTTGGGAGATTTT
This sequence comes from Aquilaria sinensis, assembly GCA_005392925.1. Lineage (NCBI taxonomy): Eukaryota > Viridiplantae > Streptophyta > Magnoliopsida > Malvales > Thymelaeaceae > Aquilaria > Aquilaria sinensis. Next base: position 112,176 of record SMDT01003049.1, read on the forward strand.
CTCAGTAAGTTCCCAGTTTCAATTATAATTGTTTTCATAGTTGTTCTGGCTCAAAGTTCTGATGTTTATCTATGCCCTCTCCTTGTCTTCATCTCTTCCTTCTCTATCCAAATCAGAACTAATTAAGGCTCAAGTTGATACTTTTGTTCTATCTCTAAGTTTATGATCTAATATTTTGTAGGCAGCTAATGAGTAATAGGTGCAAAGATAAGATAAGACTATTCCTTTCCTAACACATCATATACCGCAATCAAATCCATTATAATCATATATGATGTTCATAATTTTGGACGATTGTTCGAAGTTAATTATCAAGCTACAAAATTATCAAGTTTTAGATGAGTAATAAGAGTTTTAGCAATTCGTTTCAATGATCGAAAAAAAGCCATCTGATGATCATTTCTAAGTAGTTATAGATCGCGAGTTACAAAGTCAAAGTTAACTGTTTCAAACCGACGTTTCGTGGGATAATCTGTCTACCTGTCTGTAAGGCTGCACTTTGACATCTTTTGTGAACAACCATGTCCATGTGCACTGCCATTATAAGGATCGAACCCACTGACACACTAAAGTAGACTGGTGAAGAAACACCAATTATATATCTTCTGCTAATTAAATCACATTAAAAACAATTTCCCAGCTGTCTTCCCATGATTGGTTTGTCGGTGTGACAGCGATGAACCTGCACATGTCTTGAACTGTGGCAGTATAATTTCTGCTTTATGTGAGAATATTCCAACTGTTTTATGTGCTAATATATGTTTATGCAGCGGTTATTCCCTTTAGGAATACTTGCATGTAATTTTGAAGTACACTATCACTATGTTTAATCGTCAACTTTAATCCAGATAGCTGCAAGTTAATTACACTAATTGCTTCATTGAACTAAAAAAGTTTGTTTTTTGATGCAGTTTTCAACACAGATAATAACCATTCAGTTGTGCAGACATACAACTTCACCACCTACAAGCTCTGTGATTATGATGATGCACTACAAAACTATACCACAGAATGGTCAGCCAGCAACCCGTCGGCGACAGAGCCGTATCCTGTGACGGTGGTGGTGCCTCTGGTGAAGGAAGGGACGAACTACTTCTTCTCTGGCGACTATGATGGTGAGCAGTGTCGAAATGGCCAACAGTTGAAGATAGATGTGGCCCATGGACAAGGCCTGCCAAAGAGCCTACAAGACCCATCTGAGCGGGCTCCTTCTCCGGCTAGTCCAGATGCCGGAGATGATGAGTCTGCGCCGGACACCATTGTGCCGGCCAGCTTTGACCACCCGATGGTGGAGAGTGATACTCAGGAAGCTTCGGCAGGCAACTCCGTATTTTGCAAGTTGTTGGATAGTACATTTAAAGTTGTGATTTTAATAGGAGTTGTTATGTTTCATTTCATGCACTGACTCTGAGTGGGGCTTTATTTTTCGCTTCTCTATAAATGTTCCTCACGTATAGCTCACACTTGGCCCGCTTACTGAATGATTATCAAGCTAAGAGTACCTTCCTCTTCCATAGAAGATGGTCATTTTATTTTTTTATTAAAATTTAACTGAAATATATTTATAAACTAGAATTATATTTATGATTATAGAATTGTTAAGGTACTATTTTCATATAAAAAATTATGAAAGAAAAAAAATCATGAATTTACTGCTAAGAATAGTGAAAAGACCAAACTTTGCAAGATGAAGAAAATACAATTTATTCTTGTACAATACAAAGAATTTAATTAATAAGAGCATTTGCCTTTTTTTTTTTTTTTAACCCTTGTTCTATTTGTTTTTTAACCCAAAAAAAACATTTCTGTGCCATCCAAAGGGCAGGCCATGAACAAAAGAGCATTTGCCTTTTTTTTTTTTTTTAACCCTTGTTCTATTTGTTTTTTAACCCAAAAAAACATTTCTGTGCCATCCAAAGGGCAGGCCATGAACAAGAAGTGCAGCAATTTGAAGGTAAGAAACACAGAAATAAAACTAATGATGTGGAATGTAGATTGGGCCTTGGTTAAATTGACATGAATATCAGCACATCACGTGAGTGAGTGACGAGGTCTCATACATGATATTTCCTCTTAGCAACCAATAGGTGGGTTTAGACTCGGCCGGGTAGATTAATTTTAGAAATCAAAACCAACCTAAAACAAACCCAGGAGGCGTTATTGAAAATTTTCGTTTCAAAAATATAAAGTCCCAAGCTAGAGGACATTGCATTGGTTCGTGAACGTTGCATCAGTCAACAACAGTCTCATTAGGCAAGGAATCAGATTGTCAAACAACTGAGACACGTAGATCAGTCATGAAGAGTTCCCAAGATGTCTTCATCTCTGTATAAAAGATACCTGAAACCGCACAACAGGACAAAAATATCAATTCCTCGTGAAAAAGAAAGATGCTGCATAAAACTTGAAAGAGCTTTATTAAGGAAACGTGAGATATTGCAATGAACCCTTAAAAAACAACCCCCAGGAAGTGAACTTGCCCCAGTATCACTGTATTACAGCAGAGGACTTAATCCTCATCAATATCATTTACCACAGGGCTATTCTCTGCACAAACCAAACAATGAACATAACCAACAGTAACTCATTAGTTATCAGGTGATTGATAAATTGTACTAGAATATTAGCTATATCTTATTCATCTAGCTTCTTCCAATATTTAGCTGGGAAATCATTCTACCATTTATATGATAGCATCCAACAATTACAGTGCAGATTCGTCTGTATAAAATAAGGTTGCTCTATTGAACCCAATAAAATCTTGAAAGATCTTATATCAAGCATCAATAACCTGTCATCCGAGTCACAACAATCTCCATATATCAAGCACCAGCAAGAACATGATGTTAGTGAGATCTTGCTAGGGCATCAAAGAAGTTACCAAACACTAACAGAAGGTACATGCACATGAACAAAATTGATCCTTGCAACCACATACTCTTATAAGGAACATAGGACAATTCTATGCTAAATGATTTCAAGTAACCTTTCCAACACTACCGTGTGCCGTCACATACTCTTATGGGGAGAACCTACAGAGACTTTGCAATAGCCAAGTGCATAGCTCAAGCGTGGCTTGCACATTTCTCCCATTAACAAAGAAAGAAATCAACTATTCAACCCATGGGATAGGTCAAGCGGAGTCATTCACAACAAGATCACTGCTTCATATCAAAACAGCCACCCTGACACATTCTAGGATACGCTAATTAAAGATCTAGACTTCCAGTTAGTATTTTACTATCTCATATTAAGCAACGAAAAAGCAGAAATGTTAAGGCATAATCTTGCTACTTGCTACAACATTACAAGTCTGGTATCTGTCGCACACTCCATCTCAACATAACACATTCTTCAATCCATGTTAACAATTTGAGACATTAGCACCTTAGCCGATAGCTAGAAACAGAGTAACTTTTTTAGCATGGTTAAAATGCACTTACAACCCAACAGCCCACACGAACACAACCTAGCAATTTATGCACGAAACAGAAGAATAGAACACAGATGTGAGAAACTATAAAACTTAAAACTCAAAAAGGTGGCATAAAAACTAACTCTTTTTCCCCAAGCTTGACTTCCGTGCCTCCATACTCGGGCAAAAGAACAGTGTCTCCTTCCTTCACGTCAACAGGGATGGTCTTGCCATCTCTGTCCCGAGCTCCAGGACCCACCGCCACAACTTTCCCAGAGTTTATCTGGAAAGAAAAAAAAAAAGAGGAAATAATCAAAGAATCAAACTGGGAACAAAATCAGAAGAAAGCAAAACGAATCCTATTTTCGCAATCGAAAGAGACTCACCTTCGGCGTCTTCTCAGGAAGCAAGATCCCGGCTTCGGTTTTGGAAGGAGCGATCAATTTCTCGACCAAAATGCGATTGAAAGAGGGAATCAAACGCTTCGCCATTGCCGGAGGTCTGGAAGCTTCTTCTCTTCGGTTTGGGTTGTAGTGTTGAAGAAAAAGAATAGTGCTTAAGCTGGATTTATGAAATCACAAAAGACAATTTGCGAAATCATCCTGGAACTTAGTGTATATTTTCATTTAGGGCCATACATACTTTTTGGTTGTCATCTTCGGCCCCCATTTTCTGGGCTGGGCTCGCAGCCAGGTATCAACAGCAGCAGTTAACTTGAATTGGCGAATCGACTAATTTTGGGCCTCCAAGTGAGTTGAAATTTTGGGAGTAGTCCCCACACCTAAAACGCATAATCGCCCATGTTACTGAAAATAATTGTCAAATATTTTCTTTTGACAATCATAATGATTTTCCTATTTAATATTGAGAATCATTACAAGGGTAAGCTATAAAGGAGACTATACTACATAGTCTTGGTATATCGGCTTTACCCACTGACTACTTAACCGGAAGAAATTCACCTCTAAATATAGCTCATGATTTAAATTTTGATTGGTCACATAATATAGTGATTCTAACATTCGACTTATATATTGAGATCATTCCTTACATTAGCTTAAGTTTCTCTTCCTTGCATCTATTTGAGTTTTTCAAATTCATTTACGTCCATTCAATAAAATCCAAAAGCCAAATTGATCAACCAATTTTCTATCTAAGATTCTATATCAACTGTTTGTATTTGTCTCATGCAGAGAGTTTGAGAGTTTAAAAATGATAGAACTAAAGATTAGAAAAATCATACAAGAATCTCCAATTCCTTTATGCTACATATTGTTAGGATCATGGGTCAAAGTCCATTTTCTATAATTATGTAGTCATTTTCCATTTTGTAGTTCCGCAATCCAACTAGACAAATTCTTTGAGCTAGTTAGATCAAAGTATGTGTATGTTTTTGTTTCAATAGTCATGTTGCAAGGCGAAGTCAAGGGAGGGAATATTTTCTTAAATTGTGGAGGGGAGAACTTGATACAATTGTCTCTAACAATAATCAAATTCGTGTCCTTAACATAACTTAAGTCACATGAACTTTGTGCCCTTAAATGGACAAGTGTAACACATATTTTTGTTGGATAAACTTAAGATAGATATCTCATGGACCGTGATTACCTGGCAATCCATTATTTGAAACAATAGCAGCCCACATTATATATACTAAAATGATTTGATGTTTTAAACAGCTTTCAATTGCTACAATATGTTTCTTTTTAGATTTTAGCCAATTTGGATTCTGGCCCAACAACTAAAAGTTGGATAAATTGCAAAGTTGTTCCTTTATTTGTATGGTAATATCTGTTGTTGGTAATCAAACCTTGAAATTATATATTTTTGCCATTGTCTCAACAAACACAAAAAAATGTCCTAAACTTTTAATTTTTATGTTTTAGGTTCTTTAACTTTCATGAGTTGCAGTTAACGTCATAGTTTTTTATTTAAATCCCAAATGCACTACCTTTTTCTTATGTCATATGTTATATTTTTTCTATTTATCAAATTAGTTACTAACAACTTTGAAAAGTTTCAATTTCTTCAAACATTTGAATTCATCTTGATTTAATTTTGAAAAATTTGTATCTTTTTATATATACTAAAGCTCTAGGCTTTGGTTTGACGTTATGAACAATTTCCAATTGCTACAGTATGTCTCTTTTCGGCTTTTGGATTCTGGCCCAACAAATGTCCACTTGGATAAATTGCAAAGTTGTTCCTTTATTTGTATGGTAATATCTGTTGCTCATTAAACCTTGAAATCATACATTCTTGCCACTATCCCAACAAACACAAAAACTGTCCTAAACTATTCGTTTTTACGTTTTAAGCCCTTGAACTTTCATGAGTTGTAGTTAAGGTTGCAGTTTTTGTTTAAATCCCAAATACACTACATTTTTCTTATGTCATGTGTTATATTTTTCTATTTACCAAATTAGTTACAAACAATTTTAAAATGTTTCAATTTTTTAAAAACTTTTGAATTCATCTTGATTTAATTTTGAAAAACATGTATCTTTATTGATCGGCCAGCACTAGTATTTGAGCTGCTTATGCATGTGAGGCCGTTATAAAATTTAAAGACCTCATTTTGGTGAATGGTATAAAATTTAAACACTGACACCCCTGCATTAACCCTGAAGCGTGAAGTCCCTTAACAACCCTACCATCATTATGAAAAATTTAGGAACGCAAGGGAATGGGCACAAGCACTACCATGACTAAACACTCATCAACACACACCAACAACTCCATTCATGGCAACATCTACCATGCAAAATTGCTAATTATTCCTCAACACAAACACAATGCTCATTTACTCATTTCGGGTGTTAAATACTGTTACTGTTAGGTATATCGTATATTAAATTTTTAAGGTATATCGCATGGTATACTGTGCTGAATATCACTATCATTTTCACACAAAAAAAATGTTAGAATATTATTTTAAGATGACATAATTTGTTTAATAATTTATTTTTACACATTTTATATTTATTTTAATTTTTCTCATCATAATTTTTTAAATATAAATAAAATATATATGATAGAAGATATTTTTTTAGTACAAAAAACATAAAAAAAAATGTTATATATAGGGCAAAATAAATAACACCAAAAAAATTAATTTATTGATATAAAAGAAAAAATAATACTTTAATAATAACAATACACTTTCTAATATTACATTGAATTCCTAGGTGGCTCAAAGTATGATGTTTCTTTCCTAACTTGTTTTGTAAAAGCAACATATATATCCCTCGTTATGGAATTTTGGTGTTGAGTCAAAAAATTCTGGAATGAAGAATAATATTTAGTTGGAGTAGTATGCATCAGAAATCCAATTTAGGGATATTGTTCAATACCATAATAACTTTAAGTTGCTACAATCCATTAAATTTTTATATTAATTAAGAAAAGTAACAAAAAAAATAAAATAAATGTTTATTTTGTGATATGTGTATTATTTATATTTTAATATTTTACATATTTATGATATTTTGATGTAAAATAAAAAAAAATAACTGTGAAAAATAAAATACTGTGGTACGTACTACACGGTATACTGTGGTTTTATGACAAAATGTATATAAAAAGTGAATGGTATATAGTATACATATCGTGCAGTAAAATCACAAAACACCAAAATATTTATATTGCATAATGCGTACCCACGATAAACGATATACCGCACAATATATCGCAGTATTTAACATTATGCATGGACCTAGATTTGAAATCAGAAGATCACTCAGAAAATCAGAGGATTCAAAAGAAGAACCTTTCCTTTATGTGCAATAACTGAAAACAAAAATTGCTTCATGTTATAGTACACATTGCTATGAACAATGCAACAATATAGAGCCCTTCCACATTGGAGTCATAATCAAGAAGAAGCAGAGTTAGAAAAAGCTCTACCAGTTAATCATCTGTTATGCAGAGGATTTGGACCTGTGTGGACTTTTCTCTTTTCATCACCAAAAACTGCTGCACCATCACCATGTTTGGCCTCATGTCGATCTTCAGAGCCACCATCCAAATGAGGGAAATCTGTATGATGATGATGATGATGACGACTTGAATAAGCTCTGAGGCCTCTTTTAGCAGGAAGCTGAACAGAATATAGGTTTTGCAGCAGAAGCAGAAGCAGAAGCAGAAGCAGGACTGAGATAGCAAAAACCTTAATGCTTGATAAACCCATCTGCTTCATGTATAATCTTCTTGATCATGCATGGAAACTTGTAGCTAAAAAAGAATATAGCTCAAATTGAACCCCGAAAGAGAATAGACCTGGCAACAAACAAGACAACTTTTTCAAGTCCTTACCTTCTGAAGCTGATGCCAAAAAGGTGTGCAGAAGAAACACAGGAAGAATCTGAATAGTAGAAGAAGAGGAGGAGTAATGGCAGTATCTCCTCACTCACTTTTTTCGTTTTTCTATTTTCACTTCTTGTTTTTCTCCGTATGGGGTTATTGTTTTCTGGGATAGCTTTGGAGTTTGAGCCCTGAAACTGCTATTCAAATAGCAGGGCTAAAGAGGTCAAAATGCGTGGGGTTTGGTGCCTGAAGGGCAATAAATTGGGTGCCAGAAGATGTTGGAAACTGATTTCAGAGCCCATAATGGGTTTTTCCTTTTTCTTTTTTATTGCCCTTTAAACCTGTAAAAATCTTTCAAGGATCAGAAAGAGAATGCTAGTAGCCTAGTAATATGGGTGATTTCACCCAAAAAAAAAGTAATATGGGTGATTGCTTGCCATCTCTGGGATCTGATGGTGGATTTTTTTCTAATAAAAAATAAAGAGAGAAGGAAAATTGTCATGAGAAGATGGCTGGGACTGGGAGTCTTTGGCAAGAAGCCTGTTTGCTTTTATTACTCATCCATAAGCACGCATAACCTAATACCTTTAAAATTAACCCAATAACTCTAAAATTTTCTAGGATAATGTACCACATAACCTCCATGTTCAATCAAAACCAGATCACTTTCGGGAGCCAAACTGATTGAGTAGTAATACACAATGGTTTATCCTAAAATTTTTCATAACATGTTTAATTAATTGATAGCTAAATAGAAGTAGGTAAATAGAATTTGTTATTTTTTTTCTACATTCAATCAATTTCTAACACAGAATTTTAGTAAAATTCGAGCTAATTAACAAGGTGGGAAATTAAATGAGTGGCGACGTGTAGAGACTAGAGTAATAATTTTCTGGGAAGAAATGATGGTGTCCTCATTTACTCCCTATATTCCAAGAAGCTATTTAAATTAAAGCGTATAAATTAACATAACTTGACTTTTAACTTATAAGTAATAGTTATTTGTACTACTGATCCTTTGTGAAAATTTATTTCACCAGCAGAGAACAAAAATGTTTCGTACAGTAAGGATAGGAAGCCGTGAGGTTTGGGGCACTTGGTCTTCCACTGGCCACACCCACACCATCCCAAAAGGAAAAAGGCCCCATCAAATGACATTAAAAAGTAGTGCAGGCCAGAGAAGATAGTTATTAAAATCGCGGATTCATCTATTGGGTTATTGGCACCGCACCACTCATTATTTTTTAACTCATAAGAGTTTTAAGTCTTTGCTTGTGTGGTAGAGTATATATTAAAATTCTTCTTGGATATTTATTTGCCACAATATTTTCCATTGCCCGGAGACCAAAAAAAAATATAATAAGTGTTTATTTATGAATCTTACCGGTGATTAATGGAATATAAGTGTAGCTTTTTCCTAACACAGGCAAAAATATTTCAATCTTTTTAATAACGAAACTTAATTTTAGGCTACCAATTAACATTGGAACTTACGGTTAATGCTACAATTGAAACTAACGGAAATTATTACATTGCTAAAATGTTTGTACAAAAAATTTCAATGTTCTTTTGATTTGGTTTCCATGGCTGACTTATTCAATAAAAAAAATGTGTGGATCAATGGGCAAAACCGTTGATCATACTAAATATGAGGATAAAAACTTTTCAATATTCATTCTAAAGAAGCAATTTCTTGTTCTAACTCCAAATGAATACTAGACTAGAGTCCATACCAAGCAAGCAAAGTAATTAAAATGGCTTCCAGCTGCAACACTTTATTGCTGGCCATGCATGAAACAAAAACAGTGCTTTAATATTTAGTGTGATCATAAGACATTTAATACCCCACCTCATCACTCATAAGTTATTACTTGCATCCACACCACACCCAGGTACATTTTAATTTTGTAAATGGGTCATACTGTGCTGCAATCGTCCTTGTCTTTTTTTTTTTTTCACAACGAATTGTCAAAAGTAAATTAATACTTTATAATTTAAATCATAGTTAATCTGCAACTTAAATAATTTAATTGATAACAACTTATCAAACAAATAGTTTTGCTCGTTCCCACGGGTTTGACTTGATAGCTGAAGCACCGGAAACACTATAGGAAGATTTGAGATTCAATTGTGGCCTTCCTATTCCCTAAAAAAATATTGCATAAAACTGATTCAATTAATATCTGGGACCTAAAAAAGATAGTGTTCCTCTTCCCTGGCTTAAAAAACATGCTCATGAATACCCAAAAAAAAAAAAAAGAGAGAAGTTTTCCTAAAGCGTTTTTATATAATTTTAGGCACATTCTATCCATTAGAAGATTTTAACTTCAAGTAATTCCAAAAACAAAAAGCCATAAACCAATTAAAAAGCTGACACATCACTTCAGTATGTAAAACTACTTTATAAAAATATTATTGCGTCTAGCATTTAGTTTATACGAATCATATTTGTAATGGAAAGTTACACCACACTGATTTGACGTTATTCTTCATTCCTCTTCAGGGGGGTCCAACATTGCAAGTCTCTGTGTTTACAGGGCAGAGACCATCGTTGGGATCCCAAAACTTTTGTAATCTGTCAAGTACTGCCAAGTCTCCTCGGAAAACGCTTGACTTTGAGTTTTGCAGATAAAGTTATCTTGCTTAATTTGTCTGGTTAATTAGGGCTTCCATTTAATTAATCCTACCTAGCTCACATGGATATTTATGTACTAGTGATCACAATCTTAGAACATGGTCCAATCCTGTTTAATCCGTTGAAGACAACTCTAATTGCCCCCCACCCAATTACTTGCTTGGAAAACCGTACTTGCTCATCGCTACAATCTTTTGCAAACACATAATTCATATCAAAGACAGAAGGAATGGCGACCTCTTATTATGGCAACCAGGAAACATAAGGATTGCTTCTCACTTGGAGACTGGGGGGGGAATAACATCAGCAATGGATTGAATTTGTTTTATTGCCGGGTACACAAACATGATAAACCATAAAAGACGCAACGGTATGCCATGGTAGAACCGCGCTCATGCGGTTCTCCGTGGTTTATTTAGTTAATATTAGAAACAGGAGCCGCTTTCCTTCACATCTTGGAAGCATCAGCAGTGACTTGGCTCAATGCAATAGCCGCCTTTGAACCGGATGGGCGACCTAACTGCTTGCTGATGAAGTCTCCGGCTGATATGAGCTTTGTTAAGTCCACATTTGTTTTCACACCAAGCCCGTTGAGCATGTATACAACATCCTCGGTGGCAACATTTCCAGATGCCCCCTTGGCATATGGACACCCACCTAACCCAGCCACTGATGAATCTATGATGCTAATCCCCATCTGCTCATGAAATATTCAGACATCAGTATCCCACTTGCATCTATGTAGTAACTGAAAGAATGAAAAAAAAAAGGAGTACTGGCAAGGTTCCTTGGCAGTTCATCCTGTTTGTTTTCTCAATCCATGTACCCATATCTATTCAATGGCCGCAGCGTGTGTATAGAATGCTTACTTGGAGAGACACTAGAATGTTTGAAAGAGATTGGCCATAAGTGTCATGGAAGTGGACAGCAAGCTTTTCAATTGGAACCACAGATATGACTGCTTCGAGCATGGGAACAACAGTACCTGCACCAAAGTGATAAAGTATTTTGTAACAATGAAAACGAAGCTAAAAATCAACTATCAAGTTTAAGCACACACGGAACATTCAACCAAAAGAAATTTCCCACATCTTCTCTTTTTTAGGAAAGGAACTCCTGCATGTCTTATCAAAAACTAATGAATGACAACCAATTCATCACCGAGAAACTACAATAGTTTGCTGCAGAGGCTTAAGAAAAAACCTACGTCCAACAGCATGCTTCCTACATTACTAGCAGATGTTTTGTAAGGAATTTTCTAAACTAATGCCCCTTCTATCCCACAAACGTTGGCGCTCTCAACATTTCCTTACTTGAGGTTGACTTGGTGAAGTTGCAGCAAGACAGTTCATAAATACATCAAGATTATATGCATATGATAGATAAAACCATGAAAAATTTCAGGACCTTCTTAGTAAACATTAATATAACAAATTTGAGTCAAAGGCAAGTTAAGAAAGTAAATGTGTCTCAATCTGTACAGGACAGATGAAGTATTTCATTACACCTGGCATATTATTTCACTTAAACCTCTAATATAATTACAGGCTTATGTGTTAGTTTTCCAAGAGGGAAGACAATGACGATTAAGGTCAATATTCATAAGAAGAACCAATTACCACGTTATCAAAACATTTTGGACAAAAAGACAATGAACAAACAAGAAAGCAGAATGTCTGTAAATGAATTCCAGCATTATAAACCAGTTCTTGGTTCGTTTTCCCATCTTGCCAGTCGATCAGATATAACATCCAAAGGGTTAATGAAGTTAGTGGTTAGGAGTTTGGAAGTGCCAATTCAAAATCATATCATGCTGTTGGGAGTCACTGAGCTAAGATATAATGCTATTGATCATGAGGAGAAAAAGGAAGAATCTCTACACCAGTATAGTAGGAGTATGATTTAGTTTAGTAGCCACCAAATTCCTCAATATCTAGTAACTTTTGCCCCCCAGAAAAATAAAATTAAATAACATAAAACAAACTAGGAGTATTACCAGGTGTGCCTACACCAATAGTATCACCAAGGGAAATTTCAGAGCATCCCATATTGTAAAGTTCCTTAGCCACATATGCAACTTTAGAAGGAGGAACTGGCCCTTCCACAGGACAGCCCACCACACATGACACATACCTACAAAAGTTGTTCATAATCAGAATGGAGCTAAAAAGAAAACTGTCAAAAAACAAAAAGGACCAACTCAGGTAAACCCCACATAGTATCCTGCAAACGACATTAAAATTGCAAACAAGTACCATGGGAGAGGTGGTAAGCATTGTAGAATGGATGAATGGAATTACCCTCGAACAGGAATTGAACGCTCTTTGGCTGCAGAAGCAACAGCACGATAGCGATCAAGACTCTCAGCAATGCTACAATTGATGTTTGACTTTGAAAAAGATTCAGAAGCTGATGCAAAGATTGCTATTTCTTTGGCACCTGCTGCAGCTGCAGCTTCAAAGCCCTATAAAAATTGATGCATGTCCAGAAACATCTCTGATGTGAGGCTGTTATGATTAAAATCCTATTTTGTAGGCAAAGTACTCACTTTAAGATTAGGTGTGAGAACGGGCAACCGAGCACCCGTGCTGTTACGAACTGCTTCCATCACATCTTTAGCATCTGCTAGCTACAGGAAAAAAGAAAGTGAGAAATTATACAGGTATATTAACCAACACTTAACCAGGATGATTGGATATGAAAATGGGCGTTACTGATTTACAAATACCTGAGGAACCCATTTGGGGGAAACAAAACTTGTAGCTTCAACAACAGGCAATCCTGAAGCTACTAGTCTATTAATCAGTTCAATCTTTACAGCAGTGGGTACAATGTTCTTCTCATTTTGCAATCCATCCCGTGGACCAACTTCTACAACCTTCACAAACTTTGGCATGCCCTTGAGAATCTGTCCCAGCAGAAGGTTTAAAATATTGGAAACAACCATAATAAGGACTAATGAATGCTAGCATCTCAGAGTTTCTTAATGAAGCTTTTATAAAGAAACTCTAGATCATGAGGCAAATACATGTAATAACAGAATTATATAATTCTGTAATATTTAGATGAAATAAACAGTTTAATGTATCAAAGTGAGGCTAGAGAAATAATAAATCTTTAGCCAATTTTTTCCAGTACCTTGCTTGTTACATGCTGCATATCAACGTCATCGGTCCTGGTGTTATATTGCCGCTCTTGCAAGTACCTTGAATCACAAGTATTCCCGATGCTCATGCTATAGCTAGAAAAACTTGAAGTCCTTTGGCTGAAGGAGTCTATTCCAGTTGCATCACTTGCACACGTTTTCCATGGGAATGCTTGCCTACCACATTCATCATACTTTTCACTGCAGGACGTGTTCAAGATTATGTGAATAAGCTGATTTGTGAAAATTGAAGAAACCTAACAGAAAACACTAACATCACACAAACAGGAAAACCATTATATTGTTCCCTAGATGATGTTACATATTTTAGTGAACTCTACTCTTGGTATTTCTCCATTTCTTGATCGCCTGGCCTTTGAGGGCTTTACAAAGAAAACCATTATATTGTTCACTTACTCAAAAACATTTGGTGTGCTGTAGCCCCTCCCATCAATCCAACAGGACCCCGCACCAGCCTTATCTGCTTCAATCCGGCACACATTAGAGAAACATCCTGGAATCATGTCAATGGTACTCATGCTTGGAAGCATATCAAAGGCAAGTGGCTTCTCCAAACTTGACATGGTGGCCGCAAACCAAGAGGAGATTCTATCAAAACAAAACAAAACAGCAGTTAGGCCTACTACTTTCTAGGATGATGTCAAATGAACATGAAGAATATAATTTTAGCAACACTAATAACATGGTCCAACTTTGTTCGCCAAAAGAAGTACATAAACAATGAGTTCATAGGCCCATAGTGCACGGACGCACATATAAGCTTATGTAATGAACATGCAAACATAACATATCAGCTTTGTCCATTTGTGGTTGATGTAATTCCAACTGTACAGTATTTGAAAACTCACATCCTACATGCACATCAACAAAGGCAATACAAGAAAAGCAACAGATTATTATCCATATATAACACTACTCCCTTTCAAGAACAATGCTCCAATTCCATTTGTTCTTTTGATGTAATTTCACCCTGATAACATTGAAGGCTATGCTGAAATACTGCAGACTACAGAAGAGTTGTACACACTTGGATCATCTGATCCAATGATTAAAAAAAAAGGAAACACAGTGTGGAACAATTAACTGAATGCATCACAAGTGAATTGGGAAGGGGAAACAAAAGAATGGACAATATCAATCCGGAGGTTTCCCTCTATTGTTGTCAAATAGCTGTACAACAATATCATTTAACTCCTGGAACCTTAGCAACAACCAGTCCAGGCCCACTTTCCTAAACAACCTAAACACACGATTTCAGACATCGATGAATGGAGTCAAACAGATCAGTAGCCTACTGAACATTTTGCTTTCCACCTATGAGTCACAATGCTCGTCAATAAGAAAACTAATTTATTTCCTTTTGGAATAACATATTTCTATTCACCACATGGTTTCTTGTTTATTTAACAAGCAATCCAACATAAGTCGCAACACAAAATCACAAACCTCTCTATCGAGGAAGCCCAGGTACTAAGTTTGGCAGCCGGGAAAACGAAGCAAAGCAAAAGGAAAATTAACAACAGATTTTCACACCAATGATGGTTAACACCAATGTCAATACCACTTCGACAGATAAATTAACTTCCCAAACATAATTCCGATTGATTTTATTAATAGACTTCCCTTAGCATTAACGGGTAGCTAAAGTTTTCAGCTTTCATCACCATTACAGAAAGTTATTCAGAAACAGAAAACCAATAACTAAATGAAATGCGCACTAAATTTGCATAGCAAAATAGAAATTGCACAAACCCCATTACCTTCCTTTAATCCGAATCATAATTCCTTTTAGTTCCCTTTACTTCCTCAGCAAATCGAGCAAGTCCAAAGAGAAGGACAAACCAAAAGACTTGAGTTTCGATGATTGTATAAAAACAGAAAGGAACGGGGGTTTCGGTGAAGAGACAGAAAAACCACAGAAGACGGGAACTCCTAAATTATATACATAATTCAAGAACAAGATTTGTAAGTCTCTTTTGGAATTTCGTCTGGTGGGACGCTTGGAAGAAGAAGAAGAAGAAGAAGAAGAAGAGGGGAAGAAGAGGAGGTAAAATTAACAGGTCCTTTGATTTTGCTTTGGGGGGAGAAAAACAAATTTGTATTTTGAGACCCACGATCCCCTGTGGCGGCAGTGCTGGGTAGAGCCCCATTGAAGGCCAGGTAGGCAGAAGTTAAAGGCAAAAAATGCATCTGGCTGGGGCGAGAGAGGGAAATTGAAACGGAGAGATGCATACAAGTTTCAATCGGGTTGTTGAAGAATTCTGGGCATTGGTTTCCACCATGGTGGTGGTGCGATTTGAAGGGTCATAATGAATTTTGCTTCTGAATAAAGTGATACCGCGAGCGGGATGTGGTCGGATAACCTTTCGACCGTCATGAGTGGATTTAAGTGTCCCCCGTTCTTGAAAGTTTGAGGGTCGAAATAGTCTTAGTTAGAGTAAAAGAACTAGTCCGACCGAATTAGAGGACTTCTAGTGCACTTAAGCCTAGCTTACTACAATGATTTTGTTTCCTCTATTTTTCTTTTTCTGACTCGAACATCTTTTTGTTTTTTTTTCTTTTCAACTTAAATTCAATTGAATCCATAAGACAAACAATATTTTTTTTCTAGGAATCTTCACATTTTATAATTAGTCATTGATATTTTGGTTTCGGGAAAAAAATCATAAATATTGTTACTATTTCTGTAATAAACATAAATATACCTAGAAAACTATCATTATATATATTGTTAGGTTACTAAACATACTGCTGTATTTGCTTGGGCACAACTTTATTTTGCTCAAGGAATGCCTATATATCCATTGCTCTTTTTTTGCGTCAATATAAACCTATATATGTTATACTTAGGTCATATTAAAGCACGTATAAACGTTCATTAAAAAATTTATGTTCAAGATCCATTATATAGCAAGTAATAAAAGAAAGTGATTGTCCAATCTGTAAGAAGCGAAACTTCATAATAAATATACTTAAAAGACTTAAACTCGAGCCCTCGGCTTCATGAGCGGGTTGCACTTTAATAACTATTGAAAGTAAGTGTCCAAATCATAATCTAAAACAATTTATGAACCTTTTTGCTTGCTCTAAGTCAATTTGTAATAAGTTATTGTTAAAGGAGGCTAGTGAAGAAATGCAAGCTACTAGCTCCAAGGCAGAAGCCACCAACTTGAAGGATAAAGAGAAGATAGAGACCAGAACTCACCTCGAATGCTTTATGTGAGGGGCTCAGTCGAGAATCATCAATCACTGTTTTAAAGAGGATTCAACTTCTAACATGTCCGGTTTAGAGCTAGGGAGTGTCTAGAATGTGTTGGCAATAAAAATGTCTTTGAGTTCAGAACAAAATTCTTTTTTTTTTTTTACAATTTTAGAAGTGTGTTTGATTATTCCCAGGAATTGACACGCCTTTTTTTGTCCATTATTGATTGGAAAACTTGGGTTTGGAAGGAATAGGAGGACAAGAAGGGAGGTGTGACTCAAATGCTATGCAGGAAGCTCTATATATATATATAATATAAAGAGAGAGAGAGAGAGGGAGAGGTAGAGCATCTGATCCTTAGCAAAGGCAACTGTGTGACAATAATTCTCTTTGGTCTTTACTCCACAATTAATGTTAGAGTTGTGAAAAAAATTATTTAAAAATAGTTTTTAATTTTCAGTTTTGACAATCTAATCTTCACCATTAATAAATTATTTAAAATTTAAACCTCAATTTGATGATCCGGAATGTACGTTGTGGGTTTAGCTACAAGTACCACATCTGTCATGTAATAACTGTTCATCAAATTGCCGGCTGCGCGCAATTGTAATCAATATCATTTGTATGGCTGATTTTTCAGGCATTTAATTAATTAATTGTAGCCTTCGATATATCGAAATTGTTTATTTTCTGCTGTATCGGTTAGTCACAACCATTCAGCTGTCACATTTCTGGCACTGTTTCGAATTCTAGCTCCTGTAAATGTACGAAATTGGAAGGAATTCTTCTCAGCAATTCCCTCCCATGATATAGGAGTCTGTTTAGTTTCCAGTGATTCTTGTGCCAATACTAATTATGTACCATTCTTTCATGTTTAAACAAATTTTCAAATACATTATCTATTGCTTAAATTAAATTATATAAATACTCTTTCTTCTAGTTGTGCTATTTAATAAAGGGAAATTTTAGAAAAACATATTTTATGTGTTCATGCATGTAATATAATATGTAATGTTCCCTCTGTTCCATATTCTTTGCACCATTTAATTTTTTCGCTTAATTTGACTTGAATTTATTCATATTAGTATTTATTTAAAAAAATATATTTATAAACTATATGTCTTGATTTATCATTTTTATATAAAATTTCTTCATTTATATATTAAAATGTTGAAAATAAAAAATTATAAATTAATTACTAAAAAATAAAATGGTGCAAAGAATATGGGATAAAAGGAGTAATTCTTATACTCCTAAAAATAAACATATACTATGGGAAAGTGTATGTGTGTATGCAGCGCTAGTTTGATGTTACAGAGGCATATCCTACAAATTTATATGTTTAATAAAATGAGAAATTATCTGTCATAAGCAAAAGATTTTCTATTGATACCAAAAAGTGTAGTAAACATGAAGTCTAACAAAAATTTTATTTTCCTGTTATTCTTTTTAAATAGATTTTCCTGTTATTCTTGAGTAGGGTATCAATGCTGACATTAATCGATTATATTACTTAAGTGAAAATTAATTGTTTCTTACTATACCTGTTAAGTTATTTAAACCAAAGTAACTACTTCATAGGAGAAGCAGGGGAGGATGTACGTTATAGGTATGGGGTCCATGGGCCCCACTTTTTAGAAAAACATGCTAATAATAGATACAAAATTTAACAACCGAATCATTTTAAAATCTTTTTTAGACTCCCATAATTTTTATGACATTTACTGAATAAAATAATGGGTAAATCTTACTTTAAGAAAGATAAAAAAAAAAAAAGATCAATTTATTAATTAAAAAAATCTATACTAGCCCCCTATACTTTCATACATTTTCCACCCTTACCTTGAACAATTTTTTTACTCATTTTCTATGTAAACAGATAGAAAAATTAATGAATTTTTCATAGAAAATAAAATCCAAAAGCCAAAAGGCAGGAAAAGTACAAGTTCAAGTGCTATAAGAAATTTTATACAGCATGCACATCTCACTTATATTCTCCACAATTTATATATAATTTTTTAATTGGTGTTTTAGTTGTTTGAATAATGATAAAATTAATACATGCTAGATTCGAGCATTTTTTATATTTTATTTCAAAAATTTTTTATCATTATGTTATATATGAGTTTAGATTTTATGCTATATATGCAAATTTCTAACTTTTATTATTTAATGTTGAGTTTAATACACACACACACTCACACACACACACACACACACAAATAAACCAACATTTATAAAATTTTTGGATCTGTCACTGGATAAGATTATCTGAGTGAACTCTGCTAATAGCATATCAAAATAGTTTTGATAAGGTTATTCATCTTTAGTGTATAAAAAAAAAAAAAAGATTGATGAGATTATAGTGATATTTGACAATAGATTCACCTTTTGATAAATCATTCAGGTTCATGAATCAGTAGCAGGGCTATGCAATTCTTAAAGCGCAGAGCAAAATTTTCTCCCTCCACACGTTTTTATCGTTTTTCATGTATTTATCGTTAAACAGATGAAAAATAAAACGGCCAAATTTTCAAAATTTAAGGACGCAAGCAAATTAAGGGCCCATGTTATGGGTGTTAAGATTTTGTTGGTCCATTTATATTTTCCTGTTTCAATTCCTATCTTGAAACACTTCGATTCCCTCTTTGAACATCTTCACATACCAAACAAACAAGACAATTTTCTCGTCTCTTGGTCGTTTACTAAAGGAACAAACTTGAGCATAGTTCACAAGAATCAAAACAAAACATTACATTGATAAAATTATATAATTAACAATTCGAATCTTGTTTGACCTTGATTTGAATCTTGAATTTTTTTGTTCTAGTCGTGAACACAAATTTGGAAGATCTTGACCAAATCCCCTTAAGACATTTTAAATTCGCACATATAAATCAACAACTTTAGCTCATCTTGATCAGCTAGGCAGCTGAAGTTTCTTTGGTTTTCCCCACAAGTTTAAAGCAAATCAAGGATGGCAGCAGAAGCCACTAGTAGTGCTGTAGACATGTTTTCTCCAGGCAGGTGCAGCTTGGACATTTGGTGCTTCTCCAGTGCCCCAACAACAGAAACATCAAACGGTGATGTGAGTTCCGAGTTTGAGTTCGAAACAACTCGCCATTTTGTGCACGAGCTCGAGAAGGAGAGCCTGCCAGATAAGCAGCGGCTGCTGGACAAGGCCCCTGCTGTGGCATTTGCTGATGAGCTTTGCTGCGATGGAACCTTGATGCCTGTGTCTCTCATACCTCCTCCCCGCCTCCGAGGTATAAACGGTAAGGGTTCACCGCTTTCTCCAGCGCGATCGCCTAAATCCCCGGCCAGGGTGTTGAAGGTCTTGTTTAAGCGGCAGAGCTGGGCAGGTGATGATTTTGATCCTTTCATGGCAGCTTTGGAGAATGTCAAGGAAGAAAACGAGGGAAACCTTGATGGGTGCACCCAGGGATGGGCCGCAAGCCCAAAAAGATCATACGACGACTGCATGCCCCGAGCCCATCAAAGTGGCCTTACAGGGAAGGAAACCCCAGTAGAACAGCTGGCTGAGCCCAAGGGAGTGCTCCTTGCAAGACAATCAAGGCTTGTGAAAATGGGCTATGAAAAGCCCAAGAAGACCAAAAGCAAGAAGCAAAAAATCAAGAGGTTTATCATCAGGACCATCACAGTGGGGAGGGGTAGACGCAATGAAGGAAAGCAAAAAGATGATAACTTAGCAGTGACAATGAAAACCAGCAGCTTCAAGTCCATGGCTGTGACAGGACATGATGATGCTGGAGGAGAGTCTGAATCGGAGATGACCAAATTACCCCTCGTACCAAGCAGACAAAAGTCACCAAACCTGTTGCTTTGCATGGGTTATGGGGCAAAGTTTGTCAAGTGAAACTGCCATTGCTGTGTGTAAATCATTTAATCATATACAGGCCTAAGAAGTTCTCTGTTCTTGTAAAAAGCCAGAACTTTTTAAGCTACACCTCTTAGTAGCAGTTTCTGAGATTGCAAAGTCTGTAATGTAGAATATTCTTTTAATGTGAAAGTAGCAACTGATGCATTTCAGAGAACTAGGGAACATATACAAATTTGGAGTCCAATCTGCTAAGTATCAATTGTTGTTCCCGGAGTTACAATTATAGAGTCTCCAGAGTGATCTCTAGGAGTGCAACATTTTCCTCCATTGAGCGTGTAATATAATCGTGGGACGCTAACATGCTACAAAGAATTTGCACGAGGCTGCGTTGCACCATGACCCATAGTAAATAGTAAGTCCCACGGAAAAAAAAAATACCGGAAACTATTGAACAGAGATAGAAACAGAACAAGGGCTCTTCATTCATGCAACTTATTTTCCTTTCAGGAGCTGTACTTGTAGAGCATAAAGCTGAAGGCTTTCAAGAACACCGGTCCTGCTCATGCTCGTTGATGCTAAAAAGCCCCTACTCCAGTGATTCACATGGCCAAAGGCGCTTCCATGTGGATATCTCATGCTCGTCAGTAAGCTTTCTGATTCCTCCATAAAATCCATCAGCCTCGTTGCCTTCCTCACGGTGGTCTTTCCGGTTGATCATGGTCTGTCTCCACCGTGAGCCAGGGGTGTAGTGGTTGAACTCTAGCACCACTGTGTCTGTTGAAGAAATAACATTAACTTTTAGACCTCATAGATTACAGTTGAAAACAATTATAGCAACATATGATCATACCCTGAAGCTAAAGAAAAAGCTAGCTTACTGCAAACAAGGACATAAATGATTTTCCTTCTTTCATCTGTAAAAATTGACCAACGAATGAAACCAGTCCAAAGCTATAAATGCTTGCATTTAGTACGACGGAGTCTGTCAGCTCCGCATGAATTCTTTGAACGCAGCCTGCACTGATGATCAGTTTCGCTATTCTCTTGTGATGGGGAAAGCAATGAAAAATCATTTATACTGATGTTACTGGGCAAGCGTGGCAATTGAGGTCTGTTTGGTTGTGAAGAAGACAGAAAGCAACGGCAAAACTTTAGACTGCACATTAAACATTGCAGCCCCACAAGGTTAAAGGCTCAAGATCAAAAGAAGAGAATCCATGGGAAACAATGGCCTCTTTCGGTGTGGTTGGTGATGGAGACTCTGCTGAGACACACATTATCATAGTGCTGGCCGAAATTATGACAGAACGCCAGTGGTTTGTCTCGGGGACCAACAAAATAGCATAAGCAAGCGGTCCATGCACAGGCGAATAATGGGTTGCAAGAAAGGGGCAAACACACGTGATACTATAGTATGAATTCAATCTCCTCCACAATCCAAGAGTTGATGACATAATATCACAAGAGAACAATTTAAGACCATTCATAGATCCTGACTTTGGAAACTGGATGGAAACTGCTAGTTTTCGTATCTGAATGTGCTGTGGTCTTCGGAGATCAGTGCCCTTCAAAAGGGCATAGATAGGGGGCAGATAAGCTGAAATATTTGGTATAGAAGATGAATATTTCTAGCTACTACTGGTTGCCATATTCTCTTCTAAGCATTTGCACACGAAAGAATAAAATACCATTTAAAAGGAAAAGGAAAGAGATCCAGCAAACTCACCACTATTATGACACAGACAGTAATTTTGATTCCCATCACATGATTCCAAGTGGCCTACGACACCATACCACCAACCTGCAACATTTTTAAGATGATGATTATTTTAAAATGAATAATATATACCAGAAAGGTTCATCCATTAGCACAGTGCTTAAATTAAACATTTGCTTAGAGAAGCTTCAAAGACCAAATCTTCAGACAAAAGAATGCTTTTTTTAAAAAAAAAAAATAAAAAAAAAAGTGTCTGATTTTCACAAATTCTGCGAAAACCTACTCAACCATCTTCTACGTAAATTAGGTTGGACAGCTTGTTTTCGTTAATGTCATATCAAGACCAAATGAATTAGCATATTATGCAATATAATTTGGAAGTATATGATCTGCACTGAAAAACTGGCATTATTAGATAACACACCATAAGGAAATTCCTTGTTCCTTCTCCACTGGATTTCGATATGATCACCTGGCCGCAGATCATTCAAACAATCAGAGACATGAAGATCATGTGGTTTAGTGTCCACAGGAGGTGCTCTTAGTCTGTCCCAATGGACACCATTCTCTATGGCACTTGGCCTCCTTCCATGTGGAGGGTAACTGAAACACATACAGTTCAAAACCGGATCAGTGCCAGAAGCTGCACATGTGACCAAATTATCGAGGAAAATTCAACAATTCAATCAAGAGTTGAAGCTCATAGATAAATCACCTGGCGCTGAAGCTGTCGTTCTGAGCATCGTAGCACAGCTCAGCATCGTAACAGGACAACATGAAACCAACATGTCCATTCTGCCGAATCAATAAATAGTTATCACTTTTCACCGTCCATAGATATTTTTCGAGCCTCCTTTGGCAAGAACAAGAAAGATTGACAAATTTTGGTTTACCTCTCGGTTATAGACCTGAGCTGGGAACCGGAAACGGCCAGTCTGAAGAGCAAGATACCAAGACATGATTGAATCAGCATGGAAAGAAGTCTGCTTTGCGGCACTTTCATCAACCTTTGGTCTGATCCAAGAGAAAGGCCTAACAGAAGACAAAATCCTCAACAAACCTTTAGGCTTGGCCTGTTTCAGATTGGTTCTATCCTTAGTAACAGCCACTTGCAACTGCCATTCCCGGTAGGCTGCAGGACCAATCAGCTTCCCCCATTTCTGCTTCATATGCTTCTCCCAGAAATGATCACTCGTGCACCTGTCCCTCAGGGAGCTACAAACTCCGGCCATGCTGCGAAGTCCAGACGGCGGCAGCCTCTCAATGATGCATTCCAACGCCAGCTCCGGCAAGTCCAATACCGACAAAAACCCACCCGCGTCCTCAACATTTTCAACCTTAGAGGAGAGAGAGATCTTCTTAAAAGACATTCTGGTGACGCTGAAGCTGTTCTTGATGACTCCAGAAATAGGAAAAAAGGTTAGGTCTTTCCAGAACCAGAGAGACAGCAATCTGGCCTCAGATGTCCATAGTGGGAGAGGTCTGAGAGAGAGGGACTTAAGGAAGAAAAAGAAGGGGAAACAAGTGATTAAGAAGTAAAATAACATTTACAAAAATAAGAGGTCGAATTGAAATTCTCTTATTTCGTGGTGTGGTCAATTTCAAGTTAGGCTCATGAATGAATTAAAAAGACTAATTGGGAGCCAAAAAGCCACAATCACAAACAGGGGCAAACACAAAAATAAGAAGACCAAAAGTTGGATCTTCAAACAACAGCAGCTAGAAATAGAGGAGCTTTCAAGAAAAAGGGATTTAATCGGTTGAGCGAAAGCCCACCAAACCCGAGAGGTGGGCCTCCAAACAAAATGGCAATCTTAAAAACAATTTTATATTTCGTAAATTTCAAAACTTTAACAAAAATCCAATCTTTTCTTTTTCTACGCAGGAGAATGGATATGGGTCTCTGACACGCTATTGATATTGCAGGAATAAAAGTGGGAAGAGTCCAGATTCAGAGACCAATCCTTAAAAATCAAAACTTTTTTAATTCCTGAAGATAAAAGCACAAGTCTTCGAAGATAAATAAGATGAGGGATAGATCTGGGTGGTTGGGATCGAAGCGCAATTAGGTGCACCACTCAACACCCTCACATCACCCGTTCTTTCTGTGTCTCACTCTCTCCTATGCTATAATCAATCAAACCACCAGACAATTCGCAAAATACAGACACGGACGAAGTTGGAATATAGAGGGAAGAGGAGCTAGAGGACTGATGTAGATGATGAAAAAAACAACCTTTCCTGATCAAAAATCCCCACCACCCGAAGGCCTTCTCTCACTTCCTCTCACCATCTCACTAATATTCTATGGTTTTCTTTTTATTTTTTTAATGGGATAAAGTTAGAGAATTTATAGAGACCGCTAGAGAGAGAGAGAGAGAGAGAGAGAGAGAGAGAGAGAGAGGGTGCCTGGCTATCCCTGACCCTGTGGCTTAATCAAGTGGACGGCCAAGGTTAAGCAGATTCTGTTGTGGATATCGCAGAAAAAGATTTTAAATTTATCTCAGATGTCGATGTGTGGATATGAAATTGAAATGAAGGAATTACCGGCGTAAAGCTTTTTTTGTTCCCCCGAAATTGTCTGCTTCATTCTTTCTGAAGCTTCTAAGAAATTGGAGGTAAAGTCGAAGCAACCGTCAATGGATCTCATTGGTGACATTGGTACGATGCTTGGGAAAGCTCCGAATTATGATCTAGTACTCCGTGACTCAGATTAAAGACATGAAACCTCGTTACCGAAATTTAACCCGCTTGTCACCACCCATCATTAAATAGTACAATTACCCTAAGTTACATAATTTTTTATTATCACAAAGGGTGAAAATGAGCCGATCTAAGCCTGAATATCCAAAGCTCAAAGCTGAGTTCCATGAGCTCAGAATTTAGAGCTCAAGCTTCACGAGCTCAGAATTTAGAGCTCAAAAGGTTCAAGTTCGATTTGGTGGCTCGATTGACTTGAAACTCAATTCAAGGTTCAAGCTCAATTTAAAAAATAAAAATTAGAATTTTAGGGTTTAGGTATATTAAAATACTTCATCCGTCCCATTTTATTTGAAACGAATTCTTTTTTTGAAAAATTTTAAACAATCAATTTACCCTTTAAACCATATTTAAACTCTCAATACGAAAAGCTTAATAAATAATTTTTTTTAATCTCCACTCAATCTCTCACTGCATAAACTCAAAAAAATATTTTTTTAATCATTATTTAAACTCCCACTATAAAAAAATAAATCAAATTATATGCACCTTAATCTCCGTACCTAAAGAAACGTTTCAAGTAAAATAGAACGGAGGTAATATAAAATTAATTTAGTTTTTATATAAAAAATATTAAGCTTGTTATGCTCTATAAGAGATCGAGCCAAACAGTACCAAGCTCAAAACTTGGCTCGATAAGAGTTTAAACTTAAAATGAAGTTTAAAACTTGACTTGATGACAAAAAAATCGAGTTCGAACTCGAATAATTCAATAATAGGCTTAGCTCATTTCCACCATTAGTTGCCACTTTCGCTCTTGCTCTTGCTTTTTTTTTTTTATAATATTTTACTTACTTAACTTTTAAAAAATGAAGCATTTCTCACTCTCGCTCCTATTTTTGTGATGTTTTGAGTAATTTAATGGTTTCTTTTAGTTTATTGGTTTTTAAGATTTTACTAGTTCAAAGGAAAAGTAAAGAAATTTTAAATATATAGTCTATAATTATTACTCCTCATTTTCTTTGTAATTTTATTTATACTTTGCATAGGTTCAAAAAAGCTTCAAAGTTCAGTCCATGACACTTGTATACCAAAGAGATTGAATTTTAGTACCTTAAAGAATAGTGCTACTACATACCAAGTCAATGCAATTTAGCTCCGATAAAAAATGATGATTATTCAATCATTAATGCTTCTCTCTCAATTTAATGATGAGTTGTGTGGAGATGATTTCATTCTCAGTTTTGATAATTTGGCAGCCTACTAAACGCTTTAAATTTTTTAGAATGTTGAGGCAATGAGATCTTATTTCCCATTTATTTTCCTATTTCATGCAGAGGGTTTGTCTGCATTGCTCTAGTATGCAGAAACTAATAATTTGATTAGAGGTGTTGTAATTGGTCACTTTAGCCCCACAATTTCACATCTACTTTTTACCAATGATAGTATCTTGTTTTGTGGGCTAAATAAGAGGTTGTAACATATTTGTTAACTATATTAGAGCTTTACGAACATGCCTTGGGCCAAGTAGTTAATATGATGAAATCATTTATTTTTTTATCCCTAACTATTGCTCAGCAAATAGGCAATGACTTGGCACTTTGTTGGGTACTCAAGCATGACTCAAGCCAAACAAGTATCTAGGTTTCTCATGGTTACTAGATAGGAAGAAAATGACTTAGCTAAGCTTTTTTTGTTGGAATAGTTAAATAGAAATTTTCTAGACAAAAGGTCTTTTTGTTTTCTTAAGCGGGTCATTGCCTTCTCATTAATGTAGTTGTCTAGTTGATGTTGACACACTTAATGAGTTATATTCTTCTTCTATTTAAGGTATGTGGCAAACTCCAACCCTTAGCAACTTGATTTTTTTGATCTTCCAAAGTTTAAAAAAAAAAAGGCCTACATGGTGTGGATAGCAGATATCATGCATGACAAAAAGGGTTGGGGGTTTAGGGTTCAGGTATGTGGCTACTTTTTCAAACATGCCTTGCTTGCAAAACAATCAAGAAGATTGGCTGGCAATACTTTTCATTTGGTAACCAAAGTGTTATAATAGAGACATTATCCCCTCGTTTTTCTCTTATGTGCTCATCAACCTAGCTCATCATATATTGTCTACAATGGTGTCTTAGCGCATCGTGATATTGTTAAATGCATTTGCATTTTGGAGAGTGCGCAATTATGTGCGCATCTTAATATAGACTAACAATTGGCTTCTTAGGGTGAAGTCCAAATTGGTCATTTGCCTCATTCTAGGTCAAAAAGCATAACAAGTTGGGCACCTTATTGATCATTTAGGGTTTTAATGGAATCATAGGCTTATAAACTCCTTACGGCACCCAGTAAATGTCAAGGTAGTGAAATGTATCCCATTTTCTCACCAGCTTATGGACCATGTGCATACTTGAGGCCTAATTAAGAAGTTTGAAGTCAACATATTTTTTGACCTATGTGTTATTGAATGATTATGACCATATGATCCAATAGAAATTCCGGGATTGGTTGTGCAAACTCTCATTATCACCTCATGTTCAATGATTTTTTTGGCATATATATCGGAGGTAGTCCCAAAAAGGATAACATTATATAGCAAGGTCTGGATGTACCATAGAGGTTTCCAGTATATTAGTAGAAAAAAAGTCTACAACACATATTTTATTTGTTTGTCATTTCCTAGTTTGAGTCTGACAGAAACTAAAGTTGAAGCCTGTTTATCCCACATATATAGTAGGAAGGGTTATGTTAATGATATGAGAACCGGACATTCTTGAATATGGTCTATGGTTGGTTCATGTGGTTCAACCAAAATTTCATTGTGCATGATTTCTTTTGCCAAATACCTTGAAAAGTTGCCATGTTTATCAAGGCTTAAATTAAATTTTAGGTTCAATATGGCAAGCTTTTGAATTTCTTTCATCTTTTTCTCTAAATGGTCGATTCATGATGAAATTAGCCCAAAACATGAACCGGCGATAAACAACAAAATCGGTGAAGAACATGGAGATGTGATTATTGAAGAATATGGTGGGATTGATAGTGGGATTCACGAAGAACCAAATCCCAAATTCATAAGACTTGGATCTCCTCTTCTCACCTTTAATATGCCATAGGGGCTGTCGATCGGAATTAGCAATTGGTTGGGTTGGGGGGTAATATGTGATGAAGACCCACTTTGTAAAATCACAACGGTTGACTTAGATGGGAGCCCACTTTGTTGACTCAGTTAGAGGCTATGTTGAATGGCAACAAAAGTCAAAGAATGATCAAAACAGGCAATGAAATCAAAGGAGGGCAGAAGCGGGAGACAAAATGGAAGGAGGTGGGTAATGAAATCGAAGGATTGAGAATGAGGAGGGATACAAGCGACACCGGAAAAGGAAACAGACGATGAAGTAGAAGGACGAAGAAGGAAGACTGAGGCAGGCGACGTTAGAAAATGAGGCGAGAAACATCGAAAAAGTAGGCAAACGACAATATCAGGTGAGCTAGACACCAAAATCAAAGGATGGAGATTAAGGATCAAGGCAGGAGATGCTAGTTAGGTTATTTATGTTTGAAGAACTATGGTTATTTGTTTGTGTTAGTTTAGGTTCAAATTTTCATTTCTCTACAAAATGGTCACTTATTTTAGTTAAAGAGGAAATCATATGGCATTATGATTGCCTCGTAGGCAAGTTTAATCCAAAATAATAGCTCATCTAATCGATGAGACTCAAATTGGACGTGTTGTTTGAGTTAGATGACCTTAATAATTACTTTTAGAGTTATAAGACCATTTTATGATAAACCAAATCATTGAGGGACCAAATTGGATTTTGACCTATTTACCCAATTTGTGCATGGGAGGTGAGTCAATATTGATTCCTAAATTAATGCTGGATTTATAATATGGCGCCATTCAGCACGTGATTCGCATGTCAATATAATTGTGATTGTTTTGTTTATTATTTCTAATTTTCTTGAGTATTTCAGATGGGACTATATTAATGTGACGGTCACGTTAAATCGGTAAAGAAACAAAAAACAAAGTCATTTATTTGTCTCATGAAATTGAAGGCGATGTAAATAGGTGGTTGTAATTTGTTTCACGTCATAGTCATTGTACACAAAAAATTATTTTATTACTCCCTTAATATTTGAAACTTAGGCTTCTGTTTTTCTTAAAGCAAACAAAACACCATATTATGCTATATAAACATATAAAAAAAAATTACATAACCTTTTGATACAAAAAAAAAAAAGAGTAAGAAAATACTGTCTTCTAATAATCAAAACAATCTAAAATGAAATACAAAAATTGAAATGACACTCAAAATGAGTAGTTATCTCTGTGATGACATCAAATGCAAATAATGTATTATGAGAAGGCCAAACACTGAATTTAGTTAATGAAAAGCATGACGGCAACTACAAGGTATATCAAGAGTTTAGAACCCCTCTGCTATTTTTTTTCTTTTTTTGATTGGTTTATTTGCACACGTTTTTTCCTCGGGCCCACATAGGACATCTTCCTCAACCCCTGTCTTGGTTGGAAGTTTGTTATAAACATACATACATACATACATACATACATACATACATACATACATATATATATATATGTATCAACAACTCTAGATAGGACCATTGACCAAACATACGTCTGTGTGTTTGTACAATGAGTTAGATCTATCCACTATATTCCTTGACCAACCTCATTAAACAAGTAGATTCATTCCTTTTTTTTAACATTAATATGGATTTTATAATTTTGGCACGGCTAGTGGAGTTGTTGTGAAATTTATTATTATTATTTTTTAAAACTTGACTTCATATAAATACACAAATTGTAACTTTATCTACCGTAATCTTACCTCACAACTACGATGTTGATCATGCAGGGGTTGTAAGCACAAACTTTTAAGATGTTTTAACTTACAACCTTTGGATCGAGCCTATCAATATAACTCAGGAAGGAAAAAGTTGAACATGTACCTAAAGGTTGATTCAATTTTTTTCCCTCTTAATTTAAGTAAACAATTCAAATTTGATCAATTAAAAGTTCAATTATGAATCATTCATATTGTTTTTCTATTCAAATATGAACAAAAATATAAAGTTCAATAAATATTTCAAGCCAAATATAATCAACCTACCATTTAATTTGCTTGGCCACATTCATTATCAGCCCTAACTATAACCATAGTTGGCATTCCTAAATTCCATTATTTTGTACAATATCAAAATTTTAAGGTTTAAGAGTCATAGAACTTCCAAATGTTCTGATTATTTTCTCTTTAGGATTTTTACTAGGCGTGCTTACTCAATTTTTTTTTATTTTAATTGAAACTGAATAACTGAATTTATTCAATTTTTTTATGTACTAATAACCAAATAAACTAAATTATAGGGGAAAACCGAAAAAACAAAAAATCAGTTTTAAATCGAAATAACTGAAATCTATGCATATATATTCTAAACCTCAAACACCCATCACATATTCCAACCTAAACATACATTTCAATCACATAGGAAACATCTATAGTCCATTCCAAATTCAAACATTACATATACACACATAAAAAATATTCATCACATACATAATTATTTTCAAATCTTAAACATATGTACTAGTAAAATAAAAATTTGGTTATTTTAGTTAAATGAATTTTAATTGGAGTAAACTAAAATTTAAACTAAATTTCTATATCATTTTTTTTGTTATAACTGAAAACCAAAATTATATTTAAAATTGATAACCAAATATTAAAATTCTTTGCAGTTATTTTGGATATAATCAAAATTTTGCTCACTCCTAGTTTTCATTAGACGATAAATAGCTAGTTTTAAGTATTATTTTACGCACTCCAATTAATACCACTTAATAGCTTGTTCGTTTTGTTTTAGCATAGGCGAGTTAACGTAGTTTTCCAACATGGTTTAGGTAAAAGCTGTGGGGTCTATATAATTCCACCAATTTTGACACCCAACTTAAAAAAAAGTTACATTGTACACCCTTGTTGTCATCAACTCTCTCACCATCCGCCACCGCCATAACCTCCGACGGTTTGTTAGTGCTTCGTCATCTATGATCAAACCCATTGCTTCCTATCAACTTGTCTCCGCTCGGTAGACTTCAAGTGGACAACTACCTTTCCCTTGATAGGTTGCCCTTGCTTAGCCATGGCAGGCAAAACCCAGTTTCCTTTGCTTAAGGCACCCATTGACACCCTAAAGTAGACCCATGGTGTGCCGATCCCAACCCTTCAATCTAATCACCCTGATTCAGCCATGGCAAGCCTCTCATTGCTTTGATCGAACTATCCATCCCTATTGCTACCCCTTTTGATTGGTTTCCCAATTAGTGAAATCGGAGATGGGACGAGGCTGGGACACGTGAATTGGAGGAGTAGAATAGTGCTAGGATGCGTTTGCCTGAGTAGGGCCATTTCTGGGTGGGACATCGCAGTGGAAGAGAGTTGTAGATGGTGAAGCACTGACAAGCAGGGGTGAGAGAAAGCCAATTGACCAGTTTTGACTATAAATACGTGCAACTTTAGTGGCCAATAATAAGCATTTTTAAAGTTGAGTCATACCTAGTCCAATAACACGTTAATATGGCCCAATTAAATTGTAACAAACTGGCTCTAAACCTTCAGGTGGATTCCCAAGGCTTTCATTTTTGAGTTTTTACACCTGCATATGTGTCATGTTTCATTAAGCAAAACGTTTCCTCCAATAAAAAATTAAAAAAAGGTATATTTAAAAGCTATAAATTTTTAAAATTTTAAGTATATATATATATTTTTTTAAAAAATAGCAAGTAGTATTATAAATAGACTTAAGTCAAATTTAAGTCAAACAAATTGAAATAGTGCAAAGAATTTAACACATAAAAGGTAATAGTTAAATGCAAGTAATTATCAAAATAAATTTTAATATAAACAATTTGTGAAACAAATATCACAGTTATTGGACCTTAAGGCATTGAAAGGTTAATGGTAAGATAATGATTCCATGATAAGGACAAACAAGCTACTTGAAATGTATCTGCCAACAATTTGAGAACAGTAATTTAAATTGATGAGTGTAATAAAGTGTAAATAAAAATATTGTATAAATTAGGTTATATTATGCAAACTATAGTTAAAAAGCATCCTCGAACTGAATTTTACAAAAATTAGTTTTCTTTCTTTAAAAAAATGCATATACTAGTGGGTCATACAGTATGAAACGGGTTTACATGCGGCCTTGTTTGAATTATAGTTGCAAAAAATTATCTAATAATGAATTTTAGCTTTGAAAGTCTACTCTTCACTAGTATTAATTACCCGAAATTCTAAAACTAATTATAAAAGTTCTTTATAAATAGGACTAATATGGACTCTTGAATGACAATTGACGGCTAGGATGCATTGTTTGTCCCTAAATTAGATTCCAAATTACAAAATTGGTCATGAAGTAATAAATTTAGCCAATCTCTTCTTAAAGCGAACATTTATTGCACAATTCACATACCGTCAACAAATATCCGTTAGGTGCCATGCTAGCAAACTTCATCAACGCCATATGGTTCTAATTTCCCTTGTTTGACTCAAGTTAAACGGAAGCTAGGATTAAGCTTCCTAAACCAAATCCTAAGATGTCCTATCTAAACGATTCGGACTTAAATGTGATCCTTTTTGCCAACAACGTCTCGGCAGCTACACGACTACTGTCAGCCTTTCAATGCTATCCTCGTTTCACCCGCTCTAAAGCCTTTGCCATTCGTCTGCCAAAAACATGAAAATTTTACCCAGATTTGTTGTGACCTGTCCCTGGTAATTTTTCAAATTTTTATAGGGTAATGAAGCAGGTGTGGGTCTTAAAATTTTCACAAACGTTTTTAAGGTTTTCCTGTAAAAGTGTTTTTTAAATGTCCTTCCGGTGGGTAGTAATCTTACCGCCCATCTTTTTTTAGAATTGTTCCGGCTCTCCAAACTTTGTGGTACCTTTTGTACTCGTAAAGCTAGTAGAAGATTTGCTTGTAAAATTGATCTGTGGTCGATTTGTTTCATCAACCAAAGATTAGTGGCACATGTGGCACTTTTAGCTTTTTAGAACAGTCTATATCTATATAGCATTAAAGGAGAAGAGGGCAATGAAGTGGTGACACCTGTTTTTGGCTTGGGGGATTAATGTTTGTTGCGGTCCTCAAAGTTGTGTTGTTGTGTCAGGTTGTGTTATGTGGTTTGGGAAGTGGCAGTTGCATCAGAATTAGGATGAGCGCATATGTCTGGGTTTTGTTGTTATAATTCATATGGCAGTCCTACATATGTAATTCTTTTGCATTTAGGCCATTGATCCCTTTGGTGTTACAATAATACCCCTGATAAGAATTGTAGTGTTGTGAGATTTTTCAATATTAGTTTTTTTGATGGAGGACTTGTTGGATGTTAGTAGTCTAGATCAGAAACATATATTCACTGTACGTAGTTGCTTTCTGTCATACAGTTTCTTTGAGATTTGACACGACTTTACATATTTCAGACATATTTTAGGGAGTGAATTAATTTTTTAGATGTACAAATTAAATTAAATCCAATTCAACGCATTCATCAGTTGATGTGGTTACAATGAAGGGCTGAATGCCACGAACGAGGTAGGGGTCTCTCTCCCGGTACTTTTGATCCTGAAAGGGTGGGTGGATGGATGGATGAGGTTAGACCCACCTAATGAGCTGCTAAGACAAGACTGACTGACACCTAGAAACCAATACATTGTTATTGGTCCATCAAATGAGGCAACGTGGCAAGTCCAGTGCCAGTTTTTGTACTTTTCCAGAAAACCCCAAATTTATTCAGTGAACATTTCAACATGACTCCCACCAATTACCAATCAGCACAATAGAAAGTAGAAACATATCTTGTTTCTGATATGATCCTATGCTAATGCTATTAATTTAAAAAGGCAATGTTAATGTTGGATTATTGGTGGGGGATGGGAGTTGGCACCAGTAGCATTTGCAACAACAGACAGGAATCTTATCTTTGGGAGACAAATTGCTTTCTCCAGACAAAAAAAAAAAAAAAGCAAAATTTGATTCCCATACTTACTACAAATACGTACGCGAGCATATATTTCAAGTGATAGACATGATTTTGATTATGTTGTTAATATTCAAATCAAATTTATGTATCTTTCAAAGATAAATTTAATAGAATTTTCAAAACACGAGTAGATAGGTCCTAAGGACCTTTTCCTTAGTTTATGGAGCAAGTAGCATAAACAACTTTGGCATGTAAAATGGAGTTTAAGAAAATTGGTCTTCATGTTGATGATGGATGAGGCAATAAAAAAGGAATTAACAGCCTAAGTTATGGAGATGGCATATTCCCTTTGGCTACTTTGAGATATTAAATTTGTTAAATGTATACATTTTAACCTTTTCGATGCTTTGTCCCTTAAAGTTGATACATATCCTCAACAATCTCCATAACCTTTTCAATTCTCTTGTCTAACACTCTCTGTTCTGGGTCAAGTGAACGGTTTGCCTTTTCTTCTTACTATTATTTTGGTCTTTTTTTGCGAAAAAAAAATATATTTCACTTTTTGGGTCCAAATGAAAAAAATAAGTACATTTGAACTTGAGGCCTTATAATAATACAATTTTCATGTTATAGTAAACTTTCTCCTAAGTTAATTCTCTTACAGCAATCATGAGTACGAAATAAACATCAATAATTTTTATGGGTTATTGAAAAGTATATGGCATTTTTTGTTGGGACTATGAACAAATAACATGGCAGGGGAATAGTTATCGTTACTCATGAGTTAATTGGACTGGGTTCTAACACAATTGGCTAGTGGGCCGGTCCCATTTCTTTACCATTTCATCTTAAATGGGTTTCTCCTTTTTCATGCTCTTTCTGCTTGTAGCCCAATCCATGCACTGTCCCACAAATTTAAGTTAAAGCCCAATTCTTAGCGTAGTAAATTGAGCTATGATCAGAAACCCAAGTATAAATATTTTTTGTTTTTTTTTTCCTTTCATATGAACTAAATAATGCTAATTACTTGTCACACATTTTTTACAATATTTACTATTTTGAGTTAATGAGTTTTAGAGTGAATTAATTTGAAACTTATGTGAGAGAGAATTTTGAATTAATGAGTTTTAGAATGAACAACTTTCTTTATAATATTTACTATTTTGAGTGTACAAGAAATTGTGATTTTCTTTAGCTGATTAAAGAGTTTTAGAATGAATTAGTTTTAAATTTATGTGAGAGGCAATTTTAAATTAATTAGTTTTATAATGAATTAATTTAAAATTGTTGTTGAAAATAACACAGTTCATATTTTACCAAATTACCTTTCAAACTATCATCTAATATTTTTTTTTTCATTTTTCTTGATTTTCATCTAAAAAGTGAATAATGAAAATAAAAATAATGCAAACAATTTTATTCATTTTTTAATCTTAATGTCAAATTTCAATATTATAAAAAACTAAGAGGTAAGAAATATAATAAAAAATAGAAAATCGCTGTACAATAACTTTCTGAATCCGCCCACTTCATGAGATAACAAAGCCTCGTACATTCTATGTGCACAAGACAACAGCTAGCTTGAGATAAATAATTTTTTCCCACAAATGCAAATTCCACCAAAGCAAGTTTAAAATTCTTTCATTTTTTACATTAATTTTAACCATTATCTGAAACGGATGGCAAGTCATTGTCAATAAAAAAATTTGCGCCTCATGATTTTGATTTCTTTAGGCAGTCCCATAGACCTATAAAGCGCATTAAAAGAAGAACATCGCATTACAATCCCGAAGGTGTTTGATTGTTTTCTTTATGGTGGTTATCATTATTTGTTCTTCTTTGTGTATCACTGCTTTTCGCAGTAACAGATGGGCTTCCTCTATCTCTATCAATTAGAAACAAATTGTAAAGAATTAACGGATATCTTTTTTTTCAGGCTTAACTACAGAAATAGCCCTCAAACTTACCTAATTCAAGCGAGTTGGTCCAAAACTCAGAACTCACTAAAACTTGACCCCTTAACTTTGGAAAACTATGCACTTTAGTCAGTTTTCTACTGTTTGAATAGACGGTGTTAGGTTGAGGTTGAAATTGATTGGCCTCCTCCCCACGACCTTCCTCATTGCGATTGATTCTGTTCGAGACCTCGATTCAGTCCGACACACTTGATTTCATCGCGATTTTGTCAACGTGTCGTTGTTCCCTTCACCACCATGCTGTTGTCTCCTCCTCACCACCACGATTCGACTAGGAAGCTCGATTCACCTGGGAAACGAATCATAACCATGAGGGAGGAACAACAGAGTGATTCGTGGCTGCCCACTCCCACCTTCTCAAAAGTCCGTCTCGAAAATTGGATGTGGAAGAAGCAAACAAAATCGGATCCCCAAATCAACCCGGCTTCCGGCAAGATCAAAGCCACCACCATCCCGCTCATTCGGATTGACAAAAGTGGTCGAATCTATTATAGTAAAGGTCCGATACTCCAACACGAAAGTTGGGCTCGTCGATGGTGATATCATCACCATCCCAAACGTTGATGCCTCGCCACTACATCGTCTTGTCCCTGCACAAGGCATTTCTACTTTTCGGCACCTCCCCGAGCCCCAACCCTCTCCCTTCCAGCTTCGATTGATCCCTTCTTTTGTTAACTTTCACGTTTTCCTTCTGCCCCTGCTAGCTGAAACTTGTGATTGACATTGTTCTCATGCTACCAGATGAATCAGACATTGTACGTTGACGAGAAGGAAAAGGGAAAGGTTTTCGGGTTCAACAAAATTGGGGATCCAAAGGACAAGGCAGGGCCACCGTTAAATCCACCTCAACAATTTCCGTTTATGACTGTGAATAATGGACTGAACTGCTAATTTTTTCAAAGTTCAAGGGCTAAAGTTCACTGAGTATTGAGTTTTAGACCAATTTGCTTGAGTTGTTCAAGTTTGGGGGCTAATTTTGTAGTTAGACCTTTTTTTAATGTAAGTATGAGTTAACAGGTATGGGTCATGAAATGCGGTGGAAGTCCCTCATTTCTAGTGAGATCCATCATTATTTGATGGTTTATATTGATTTGTGTTCCTGTAAAAACTGTTCAGCTATCATTGCTATATTTTTTTTACCCAAACCTTTGAAGTGTTTGCAATTTATTCTTAAATTTAAGTCACGCATCCAATTTGCTTCTTTGCAAAATTGTATTTTATAATTCCTTTTAGAGAAACCAGTTTTTGTAACAATTTCAACAAGTAAGAACGAGATTAATACATAGGCCATTGATTGTAGCTAGCTAACTCATTATTTCTCTAGTTGTTATACTATATTCTAAAAATGAAAGGGGTTTTATTGTTCATCAACATAAACACTTTCGTCATTTTTTTTTTCTTTTCTAAGTTTTATGGTAAATCATCTATTTTACTTCTTGAATATGTTAGGTATGCCAGAATGATCCCCAACTTTCACCTTCTGTCATGAGATAGGGTGAAGGTTATTTCTTTGACGGTGGTAACATCGCCAAATAATAACACATGGGGACCACTACTTTCCAAAACTACCAATATAGGAACTGAGACTATATTTGTCCAATTTATGGCAAATCCCCACGCAGTTTCCTTTGTTTATTTTTTTTTTTACTTCACAAGTTGAATGGTCAAATGCTCCTTTTGGTCATCAATATAACAATTCTACCATAATAGTCCCCAACTTTTTCAAATTGTTGGAAACTTTTAGAGAAAAATAAAATATGGTTTCTTTAAATTTAAAATGATAGATTGTTAAAAGAAAATGAGAGACATGTCTTTATTAACCATATTAAATACCAAAATCTTTTTCTTTTACATGGTTTTATTCAAAGGTTTAGTTAGATAGGTTAGATTTAAAGTTTTAATGAATTAAAACATATGTACAATTTACATAATGCATAGATACTTTACATGAGTTTGATTCTAAGTTTTAATTAGTTAAAATTGTGCACAATTTTTATTATATGTAAGTGTTTGGTTCTTAAAATGTTCCATTTTACCATAGTTGATTCATTAATATGTAAAATTTCGGAAAAATTTATTGCATGTATATTGTGCAATGTTATCCTACATTATAAATGCCAGAATTATTTTTTAACTTTATTAAGGAAATTATTGAACTCTTAATACTTAAATTTTTCTATTTTTCGGTTGATCTAATTTTTTTGTTATTTTTTTATTATTGTTTTCTGAAATGAAACCTTAATCATTATAGTTTACCAGCTTTTGACAATGGTTATGGTTTATTCAACTTTAGTTATTTTTTTTTCTTTTTATCTTTATTAAGTTAATAGTTAAATCATTAATTGATTAACATAAGTTAAATACATTTTCATGTTTTGGTTATTTTTTTATTATTGATGATTAAGTTTTATAGCACCAATGATTTACTTTAAGGTCTATGGTTTACTAAAATAATTTATTCCATTGTTGTTGAAATTAAAAGTGAATTTTTCTAGATAATTTTTTTGTTAATATTGAAAATTGGATTTTGAGTTAATAAGGCATGAAAAATTTTAGTAAATTATTTTTTATAACATAAGAAATATGTATCATTTTGAAACAAATACAATGTTTTGTTTCATAGTATTATATTTCAATCATAACTAATCATTTTAATGATAAGAATATAATATAAATAGAGCCCAAGTCAAAAATTGAAATAAACCAAAATTTTAATTGCTTAATATGAATCTGTTGGTGAGAAATTTTTAATTTCTTATTATTAAAAATTATTTTCATGCTAAATTTATTGAGAAAAAAAAATACCAACTACAAGGTGTGGTTATCAAAACTTCACTATATTCTAAAATATGATGCATTTTTTAAATATTCTAGTTTTTAAATATCATTTTTTAGAATTTTTTTGAATTCATATTAATATAAATATATTTAAGTCAAATTTTAGTCAAAAAAGGTAAAAGGGCCAACTAATATGAAACGGAGGAAGTATTTTTTTCTTTTTGTATTTTACTGTTTCTTATGTGATTGCTTTTTTTAACTCAATCATATTTTCACATAGAAATTGCTTTTATGAGGGCCTGTGACATTATTTTTAATAATTTCAGTCTGTTTCACATTTTTTTTATCAAACGCATTTTTAGCACATGAATTTATAATAACTAGGGTTTTCCAATTTATTCTTTTGGGCACTATTTTTTTGTTCTTTTTTATTTATTGTCTGCTAAAGCAAATTTTGGAAACCATTGTTTGTTTCTTTTCTTTTTCTAATCAACCATAATGACTTCATTTAATCTTTTTTGTTGCTTTTTTTTATTATTTAAAACAAAACATTAATCACTATATAAAAGTTGTCTATTTTTTGATGATTTGAGCTAATTTTTTCATTTATTTACTTATTTATTTTAGTTAATGTTTTCATTTATTTACTTATTTATTGAGAAAATGCTAACTACAAGGTGTAGTTATCAAAACTTCAATATATTCTAAAATATGATATGTTTTTTACTGTTCATCTACAATGAAAACACTGTGAATGAACATTGTGTTCTTTTTTTACTTTTGTGTTTAACTATTTTTTTTATGTTATTGATTTTTTTTAAACTTGATCTTCTTTTCATATAGAAATCACTTTTACGAAGGCTTGTAAAATTATTTTTAACAATTTCAGTCTGTTTCACGTTTCTTTTTTATCAAATGCATTTTTAGTATTTGAATTTATACATTTTCCCATTGTAGTTTTTAATTTTTGTTCATTGGTCATTTTAATCCCAAAACTTAATAACTAGGGTTTTTTAATTTGTTATTTTGGCCACTAATTTTTTTGTTCTTTTTTATTTATTGTCTGCTAAAGCAAAATCTTAGAAACCATTATATATTTATTTTCTTTTTCTAATCAACCATAATGACTTCCTTTAACATTTTTTGTTGCTTTTTTTTATTATTTTTTTAAAATAAAACTTTAATCACTATATAAGAGTTATCTATTTTTTGATATGATTTGAGCTAACTTTTTTTAGTTAATGTTTTCATTTATTTTTTTCTTTATCAAGTTGATGATTAAGCCTTTAATTCGTGAAATTTTTACATTTATCCTCTTAGTCTAAAGACCATTTTTTTGCTTTTTTTTTTGTATCAATCATTAAATCTCATTTTTTGTCACTGAAATCTCGCTCTTTGTCTTATTTCATCAACTTTTTCATATTATTTCTATTTTCTAAAAGAAAATTTTAACCATTAAGGTTTATCTCTTGGTACTTAAAATATTTTGGTTAGTTCTTTTTGCCCCAAAACTTTACCTTGATTTTTTTTTATCTTGATTCTTAATTTTTTTTCTAATTTTTATGAATTTTTTTTCCTTTGTCAATGAATACCACTATTTATATTTATTTAATGTTAACACAGATTGGACTGCCGCAACACGCAGACACAATAAAACTCATATTTAACTTAAACAGCAAGGTTTAGTACTGTTCATAACCTCATGCTACAATGCATTTATTGGTTTCAGCCTGTTTTCCTTTTCTTGTTAGCTCACGAAGATGTCCAAAACAAGAAAAATGAAAACAACAGAATAATCGTCAATCAAAAACTAGGTGATGTTATCAGTAGTACTTGCTCAATGACTAAGAACTTAGATATCCACAATAATCATAAGGGATTGAATCTCACCAGCGCATTTGTGTACCACTTTTTTTGTCAAAAAAAAGATAGAAGAAAATTGCAAGTGCCATATTCCTGACAATAGTCTGAACTTTTATGGTAGAAAGTACCTAAACTACCACGAAAGCTCAATTTTTGCGACAAACGTGTCAAAGTTCAATTACTATCAAGTTGACCCTTAGATACTACTTGAATCAACTATTTAAATTAGAACTTAAAAT
Organism: Aquilaria sinensis; assembly: GCA_005392925.1. NCBI lineage: Eukaryota > Viridiplantae > Streptophyta > Magnoliopsida > Malvales > Thymelaeaceae > Aquilaria > Aquilaria sinensis. Next base: position 153,021 of record SMDT01003049.1, read on the forward strand.
GTATTATGATATTTCAGAACCTTAGTTAGATTTTGTTTTGAGTCATTGATTTAACTAAGGTAAAATTTATGGTAAAGTTTCATTAGCTTTTCTAGGTAAATATTGCATTTTTAAAAGACTATTTTTGGGTATAAAAAAGTCTATCTAAAAACTAACATAAATGAACACTTTATAATATTTTAGTTAACCTTTTTCTTTGTTCTTATTTTGCATTTTGGTCTTGATTTTTATGGCACCTATGCCTGAGTTGCAACTTAAATTAAACTTTCTGCGACAAACATAACCTTAGATTTATATTATTATAAGACAAACCCTCAGAGACAATATTTTATCAATTTCATTACTTTTATATTTACATGAAATATTTTTATTAGAACTTAAAAGTGTGACTCCATATTCATGAGGCACCTTAAGCCATGTCTTTACAAAACCTATGCCACCAAGAGGTCATTTATGAAACATTTTAAGGTTTTAAATTGTTACATATAACCATCTAAAATATGAAACAATCACATATAAATTTAACATTTATTTATTTTTTCATTTACTTATGTAACAGTAACACTAACTCAAATTCTATAACAATGGGATTCTACGGAGAATCAATTTGTAGCCATAAAATTGAATATTATATATAATTGTATCGAGTCAGAGGTAATTTTTGTTTAAACGTCATATTTTATAGTAAAGGCTCATATAACTTGGAAAAAGTTAACTTAGGAAATGAAACTATAATATATTTTATATTTTTAGAGGTTTAATTTTTAGGAGAAAGTTGTGACTCAATTAATAAATTTATGCAACTGCGTTCAAGTTTTGATTGTGTGGAGGAATGAACTACAATAGTGAAATAAGTTTAGAGGTTTATGAGATGAGAAATTATAATTAAGTTACATATTTTTGGTCGTGGTAGCAAATTTTGATTTTATCGGAATTAAGTATGGTAATGGAAGACGTTTTAGAGTTCTTAAAAGAACATGTTGTAACTTGTAAGTTCTTCTAGAACCACAAAACTCCTTGCATTTACTCTGTCTATGAATTATAAATCTATTAAATTTTTATCCAACATACAATTTTGTTTTAACTGTTATCATTTTCACTTTATTGGAACATTTAATTTCTATAATTTTTCTATTTTCAAATTTTACATGTTTACACTCAATTCTTCAAATATTAAACATATTTTGAAAATTTATTGTTTTGAAATAGTACATTATTCAATTTACTAAGTTATTATTTTTCTTTATTTTATTAATCAAAATTGTATTTCTAATATTTAAAATAATAAATAAAATTTGAGTCAATTACATATTATCCACATAAAATAAATGTGTTAGAAGACTAGTCTACACTTATTTACTTATTTTTGAAAACCTACACTTTTCCCCTACTTCTTTTATATGGCCAAATAATAACTTTTGAAACACTAATTTAAATTGCTTGGTAACTATATTTTAATAATTCAAGTAGTTTGATATTTTTATGGTTAATTGACATTTTTAGAAAAATACAGTTGCCTTCACAAAAATAAAAAAATTGATAATTTAAAATTTTTATATATTAACTGTAGAAAAATATTGGGTAAATTAAAATTACTAAGATATGACTATTGTGCAGTTCAAATTAAGATTTCAAAGAGTTATTGTGAGACGCTATAAAAGACATTAGAGGTAAAGTGTAAGTTTTCAAAAATACAAGGACAAAGGTATTTTTGTAAATTTTTCACACATATATTTGGTGAATTTTCATGGGTTAATGTGGTAATTATTTATGTTGAGATGCAGAAATAGTAGTAATTAAAATTGAACCAGGAAGTACGTTCACTTGTTATCGGGAAAAAATAAAAAAGGAAGAGAAAAGCTGCTAGCTGCACTTCAACAATTTCAACATCATATATATGTCTAGGAACATTCGCTGGATGGCTAGATATAAGTGGATGCTGCCAAAAAAAATCTGCCTGCAACTAAAAGCAAAAACGAAAAATAAAAAAAGAAAATAATATACACACACATACTGAGAGAGAAAGACAGAGGAATTCAATTAACCACAATTCTGTTTTTTTTTTTTTTGATACCCCACAAAACCAAAATCATTCTTCCTTTTTCTCACCAGATATTCAAACTCTCAAATTCCCTTCTTTCCTGAGTGGAGTCTCTTCCTTTCATCAATCAATTTCACTCCAAACAGCTTCACCCCACCACTTTCCTCCTCCAAAACGCACCGTCCCTCATCATTCCTCGCCCGACCCATTTCAACTATCATCGGTCCCGCCCCGTTGACTGGTCGCCGAACGTCGGCCGTCACGTGGGTCTGGATGAAGCAAACAATGTCATTGTAGAGGCTCTTCATGTGGGCAAGCTCCGACAGGAGCATGCAGTTCCTTTGGCGCAGCCGCTGATTGTCTTCAGATAGGGCCGTCAGGATGTCGCCTCCGGCGGCCTGCTGCGGCGCCGGAGATTCTATGTAAAAGAAGGTTTCGCTGCGGCGGACTTCTGAGGCCAGGAAGTGAGGGTGGTGGTGATGTTGTGCGGTTTTTCTTCTGCGGATCTCCGAGAGCAAGTGTTTTCCTCCTTTCTTGAAGTGTTGGTTGGCAAATTCCCATCTATCAGCTACCACCTTCCTGAATCCCTACAATATTATACAATTAATCAATATACTAATATCCTGCACATCGGCGCTCTAATCTTCAATTTTTTCTCCATCAGGACTGATGAGTCTTATAAATATTCTTGCAACACATAATTAAATAGCTAATTTAGAAACCCTAGAGAGAGAGAGAGAGAGAGAGAGAGAGAGAGAGAGAGAGAAGATTCCTTCTTACATATGTATTGAGCTGCCTGACAAAGCTAGAGAAGTTACTGTGCTTGAAGAACTTGGGGAGAAGATCCCTAGCAAACTCAGGAGGACTCCAGACAACAAAACTGGTGTCTTCTTCACCCCAAGACACAATGTGATCAGTGAGAGGATCATCCACCAGTTGATATGTCTTTGTAAGAAATGGAGCTGGAATTGCCTTGTTCTGACCTTCCAATACAGACGAATAATCTTCCTCATACTTGTCCACCGAAAACGCCATCAACATTGGAACAAGTAGTTATATGTGTGTTTCGATCTGTAGCAACAGCAGATATGAGAACAAAGGCTAGCAATACTGATGCATGGACTGAAATGTTGGCAATGCTATTGGTTTCTCATTGTCTTTATGATTATTTTTTGTAGCTTTATGAGGACGGATACTACTGAAGCGCGTAGAAACATATGACCATACCACAAAAAATAAAAAAAAATACTTTACTTTTTGTTTACCTTTTCCTCTTAAATAGTACTATAACTATATGTAGTTTACAACTTTGAGAAGCATATGGCTGTGTCAGTTTAACATTCTTTAGTTTTGTCTAGAAGAGGATTTGGACTAATTAGAGAAACCCACACAAAGTTTGTGTAATTATCAAAGTCTGTGCCTTGTATTTTGAAAATCTAGCTTTCACCCCTAATTTTTTTACTGTGTTAGGCATCGACGTTTCAAATCGTGATTCAAATAATATAATATTTGTCTTGTAGTAAATTTAATTTATCTAAATACTACCTCATATTCATCATTTGACTTTACTCGGAGATTAAGTAAATTTTTACTTTTAGTGCTTTTTAGAAAAGACAAAGGCAATAGTGATTACATTTTTCACTTTTTGAGGGAAAGGGGTGAAGTAATTTTGCAACCAGTCCATTTTAACTTAAGTTAATTAACTTATTTTTATTCTTACGTCTTTTTTACCCAAAACTAATATTAATTAATAGCCAATATTATATAGTTGCAAAAATTCATTGAAAATACAATTTTTGTAATCTTACTAAGATTTTATAAATTTTTTTATTTTATGGCATTAAAAAAGAAATTTTCATAAAAAGTTAACAACATCATGAAAATTTACTTTCAAATAGATTATTGAATCTACATAATATTGACTTTCAAATGAAATTGGTTTCAGGAAAAAAAGATATAAAAATAAAAATAAGTCAGTTAACTCAAATTAAAACAAATTGGCTCTTAGACTCACAGAAAAGGAATACGGGCCTAGTAAAATGAAAATAAGGGGAGTAATAATAATTTAACAGCTTTTCTATTCAAATGTAAAATAGTCTTTTTTGTCCTTTGTTTCAAAAAGATAAAGTGCAATTTTTTGAAATATAATGATGTAAGTTAATTTTACCCAAAGCTTGGACTTCTTTTTCTAAAAGATTTAGCCCATAGTCTTTTTAATTTTTCTTGATACTTCGAATCACTATAAGTACAAAAGTTAGAATATACTATATAAAAGTAAAAAGGGTGAAGTGTATGTTGCATGAATTTTTGAATGACTATGGCTGTAATTTAACCACCACTAAATGCTTAGTATTATGGAGTATTGCACCATTCAAACACAATTCTTTTATATGGGATGCCCCGTTATGTTGCCAGATGAGATGGTGACACAGGAAACCTAGGGCTTTTTCTTAAATATGTACCAAAATGAGAAAGAATATAATTAGTATGATTTAGAAAGAGAGAGATTCTCGTTTTGATTTCCAATTTTAATTAATTGTTCCTTTCCTTAAACTTCCATGCACTTGGTGCACATATTCATCAGGACACACATTAATGCTTACATTTATTGTCTATTTCAAATAAGTATGGGATTTGTAGAGTGGCTAAAAGTGTAGACAGAAGTTAGTTGGGGCATGGGTTCGACTCCCAGAAGCTCCTTTTCTAATTTTCTTTTTCATTTCCACTTGTTTCATTTTTCTGCCAATTTATTTTTCGTAGTTTTTAACTTTTTTTTTCATTGCACATCTTCGTATTTTATTTTCGTGTGCCAGTTTTATTTTTCAATTCTCTTTTTCTCCTATTTTTCAATGTTTCCTTTTTTTTTCATTTCTCATTTTTTGTATTATCTCCAATTTAGTCTATTATTTTTTTCAATTTTTATTCATTATCTTTTTGTTTTAAGAATTTTCAACCTTTTCTTCTTTATTTCATTTCATTTTTCCTATTTTTCACATTATGCTTCTTTTTTTAATTTATCTACTATTATTTTACTTCATTTTTTGTTTCAAATTTTTCAACTAACAAAAGAACAAACAACTGGTTGAACCAAAAGAAGTCATAGTTACTAGTAAAAAAATAGCTAATTGCTTAGAAATAATAAATGGATATTGATAAAAAAACAATTAATTTCTTTTATAAAACTAATAAGTACTCATAAAATAAAAAATAGAAAATAATAAGATAATAAAAATGATTATTTTTTATATGATAAATAAGTAAAAAATCATAAAAGAACAATGATATTGAGCTAAAAAATAAATAGCTACTAGTAATAATAGCTATTTTTATAAAATAATAAATGACTAATAACAAAAAAACAAAGAACCACAAAAAATAATAAACAACTAGCTAATCTGAAAATTAAAATAAATAGGAATCAACAAAAAAGAACAAACATATCTATATGATATACTTTTTTCATCCTGTTACCTTTGCAACATTTGCTTTCTCACACAAACCAAGAAATTTACACTGTTTCCCCCTTTTTTTTCCCCAAAAATTACCCCTTATTTCTTCATCTCTCCATGCTATTGCAACATATCTACAATGCCCCTCCCAGTTCCAACCAAAGCAGGCCGACCGATCCCCGCTGCTCCATGATTCTAACTCCACTCTTCATTTATGCTGAATTAAGACAGAATCTCTTGTTTAGTGACAATCACCGGCTTCAGCAGTTCCTCCAGTGCCTTCTGGATATTGTGGCCGTCAACCATAGTAATAAATGATGAGGTTGATAACGACCAAAGAAAAGAGCATAGTCGCCACAGCCGAAGCCAAATGCATATCATCATTCCTATCTCAACTTTTAAGTATTTTGATGTTGTAATTTGGAGGGTGAAGGCAAGTGACGATTGAAACTAAAATTGATCAGGCTTCATAAGATCAACAAGGATGAAGGCCAGTAGATCAATGGAAGGTGCCAGATGAGAACGAAGGTGAATCAGTCAATCTGGCACAGTCGGAGGAGGATGATGGTTCCGCTAAACCTTACCCACGACGTGAATTGCTTGACCTGAGCAACCTAAGGTGAACGAGGACAACAATTCCCTCAAAATTGAAGCTTACCCATGCACTTATGGCTTGAATTGGATGAGATTCAAAAGAATTTGGTTGATTTGGAAGAAGCAAAGAAGATGAATTGGTTAGATATGTGAGAAGAATAAATAAGGGTATAACGGACAATTTGCATCTAAAACTTACCAAAAAAGGAATTGATGTAAAGATTTTGGAACATCTCAAAATGAAAAATTGTGCAAATAATATGGAACAGAAGGAATATATTTTATGTTAATTTATGCAAGAAAAAAAAAGAAAAAATTTAAAAAGATTTTTTCTTAGAAGGGGACAAATCTAAAATATGGACAACTAAAAGTAAATATGACAAAAAAAATAGTAAATAAAAGGATAAATGATAAAAAAATTAAAATTAAAAAAGTAACAAATAAAACTAATAAAACATAAATTTAATAAAAAAATAAAACTGATGAAAGAATAAGGGCGTAGCTTGAGCCACGGGCGAAAAGAACCTGCTCGTGTTTGTTTTGACATTACAATACATTCGATTTCCTGCATCTTGATTTCGGTGCTAACAAAACTTGTTAATACTGCGCTTTGCCAAACTCAATATACTTTTCTTGATTTCCTTATTGTTTGAGATTTACATCAAAGTCCTTACGTTGTATTTTTCAAAAAAAATACTGATAAAGTATATTTTTGTCATTAACTTTTTTGGGTGAGTTATATTTTTGTTATTAATACTTGTTGCGTTTCAATTCCCTGTTTCTTCTATTTGGAAAAACTAACAAGCGTTTTAAGTAATTTCGTATGTATCTTTATTGGAAATCCTAACATTTTAGGATGAAAATTTTTTAGGTGATTAAAAGTGTTAAGTATTTGTTTATATAGTGATTCTTTTACTTAAATTTTCTTTTTTAAACAGGATAAGGAAAATTTATAAAATGTTAATAGTGCTTAAAATTCTTTTCTCTGTTTGATATTAACGTCAAATATTAGTGTTAAGGTTTTAAAAAAACTATCCAATTAAAGTTTTTAGATTTTAATTTCAGCCTTTTTATTCCAACTATTGAATAAATTATTAAAATCTTTTAACACTAATTATAAAAATTATTCTTAAACGGGGCTATACTAGACTGACAAATATTAGCATTTTTAGAGTGCAATATGTAACTGTGTAAGAATGTAAGAAAAAAAAAAGGATGAAAATAAAAAACGGAACATGTAGGTCCAATGAGAATCCTCTGCATATGGACCAAATCTCAATCAATTCAAGATGGTCACATTAAAAGAAAATAACAAACAAATTTTATATATCAACATCGGACTGGATAGGAACATTCCTTGGTCTCATTCTCAACTGGTTAAATAATTTGGCCATCTCGAGGTGTACCCGTGACATAAAATGTAATCAAGGTAAAAAAAAGTTACTGACACTTAGAGCGAGTTAGTTTGGTTATTAAAAAACAAAAATTATACTATTAGTCGTACTTTTTTTTTGGAAATTACACAAATACTGTGTTTTTGTATAATCTAAAATTCATAACTTAATTTCAAAAACCTATATTTTACTATCATTTTTTGATACTGTGTGACAAGAAGTTCTGAAACTTTAATTTAAATTGTTTAGCAAATATACTCTAGTAATTTCAAAAAAAATTATATTTTTTACTATTAACTGACATTTAAAGCAAATTAATTTATATTTACAGTGAAAAAATGCATTTATGTATAAGAAAAGTGAATAATTTAAAATGGTTATTAACTGTGAAAAAAATATTTGAGATATTCAAGTTATTAAAAAATGATTACTATATAATTTAAATTATGATTTTAGAAATTACTGTCAGACAATGTAACAAAAATACAGGACAAAGTATATGTTTTAAGAAATAAGAAAAACAAAGTGAAAGCCGAGTCAAATCAAATAGATTATTGTAATTTGTTTTTTCATTTTTCTTCATGAAAAACGGAAGTTAGAATCTGAATTGCTCTTGTCTATTTATTCCATATTCCAATTCGTCTCATTTCCCAAAAGCAGAAAAGTGCATCTACCCAAGGGAGGCCAAAAAAGGTCATTGTTATCCGAAAACAAATGACAAATAAAATTCCACACAAAAAAAAACGGACTCACATTTAGTGGGAAACTAGGTGAAAAAAAATGGTGAGAACAGTAGGATATATATTTATCTTTTAACATTTTCTTTTATAAATCTTGAATTGGTTGTTATTTTGATGAACCTCAATATATATTCATGGTTCCGCTCTTTTTTTTTTCCCCCTTTGATGGTGTGAGAGCTGTTGGAACTGGAAGCAAGAGATTTGCCCAAACACTTTCCATGCTCAACGCCGAACCACCATACCATATCACTTTAATGGGTTGATGTGATTTAGTATTTTATGGTTTTCTCGAGGTTCGGAGAAAATGAGTTCGAATCTGTTCAGATGCTTCATCGAGAACACAAATACAATTACTTAGTACTGTAAAGGGGTCAAATTTAGCAGGTAATGCTAAAAAAGATCCAGACCTCTCTAGTCTTTACCCACCCCGGCAAATCGCTATTGGTCAAGTTCTGCAAACCTATTTATGCAAATATTTATCCTGGTCTTCTGTGGGTGTATTTAACACAGTAAAGAAGTCCCCATCCTCACCTTGGTTTAGGGGTTAAGAGTCATCGCCTCCAAATTCTCACAGCGTGGTTTGGAGTTTCATCTTCTCTCTCTCATTTTATTATACAATTTTATTTAATACTCCCTCTCCCTCAGTCTCACTTTTTTTTGCTTCATTTAATTTTTTTTGATTAGTTTAACTTAAATTTATTTATATTATTATTTATTAAAAAAATTAAAAATATATATATTTAGAACTTATGTATTTTTATTTATCATTTATATATAAAAATTCTTCATTTATATGTTAAAAATAAAAAAATTAATTAATTATTAAAAAATAAATAGTTAAAGAATTTGGGACAGATATAATATCCTTCTGAGTTAAAAAAGAAAACCTTATAATTAGTCCATCAATTTTTTAAACTCGTACAAGTTAGTCCTTAAACTTTGATTCGTTACGACCTAGTCCTCAACCTTAAATATTGATAATGACTTAGTCCTTAAACTTTACTAAATTAAGTGACTTAGCCCCTTGTTGGACTAAAACTAAAAGCGTGCACGTGATGTCAAGTGAATGTGACAGTGTTGATTTGCTTCTCACGCTTTGACTGGCTCATCTACTTCTTCAATCGTGCCTTTTGGATTCGTTTATCTTAGCTTCGATCATGGTTGGTGTTGAGTAGTGAAGCTAGTAAGGAGGGCAGAGAAAGCAAATCGAGAGGAGATAGAGAGAGGCCGAGTCATGAGACAGTGGTTTTTGGTTTATTAAAAAGTAGGGAGCTTGATCCACAACCACTAGCAACCTCCAAGGAAGCCCGGTAAAATTCAGTGAGAGAGGGAGAGAGAGAATAGCCCAAATGATGAAGGTGGGGTAGCTAGAAAACAAGGTGCGCCCATACCATTCTCTTTGATGACTTGTTTATTGATCAAATTGCAAATATATGATATAAAAAGAAAAACGTAAACAAACAAATAAAATTCAATTACCAAGGACATATTTTCACCTCAACAAGCTATTAATGTCATACTCAAGCCATCAGTCAAGGGACTAAGTAGCATTATTTTGCAAACTTGAGGGACCATCTCTTACTAAGTCAGAGCTAAGGAATTAACTCGTTTGACTTAATAAAGTTAAGGGATCAAATGTGTATGTAAGCCTATTTTCTAGCACCAATGACCAAACTATTTTTCAGTCACGAGATTGGTGTGCCTGGCAAGAGAAATGTATTTTTAGTTTATTTTTCAGTCACGAGATTGGTGGGCCGGAAAAACCTAAAACTTCGTGTGTCTATGGACCACTCTTGGGCCTAAACAGTTATTAGTCGGGACTCAGGAGTCAGGAATAGGTTCGATTCGACCGCCTTGTTTTTTCCATCCATTTCATCTTTTACTTCAAAAATTATGATATGGTTCTATTTATTTAAAAATTAAATTTATCCTTAAAAAATATTTTTAATGATCATATTTTCAAAAGTTTAAAAGTAACCTCTACAATTTTATGAAAATTTTGAGTAAATTATTTTGAGAAGTGACCTCTAAAACTTTATAAAAATTTTGAGTAAATTATTTTAAAAAGTCACAGTTTAATTATTTATATTTTCACATGATAAAAACTGAAAAAATAATAGTAAAATTGAATACACATTAATTTCTTTTCCATATCCAATATTACAAGGGAATTTTGTGTGGAAGGAGTATGAGTTTTTTAGAATTCACATTGTTAAACTGATAATCAATAAAAAAAATATATGATATGAGTATTATATTTATATAATTTATTTTCAGATACAAAATTTCCAAAAATGCCGCGTCCGCTTTTTCTCCTATCCTCAAAAAGAAAGCATGGATAAATAAAGGACACCCAATAAAAATATAAAGATTAATGTATTCATATTTATATGAATTTACATATATCCATAAATCAGAAGTCTAAGTTCTTAGCGTCATATTGTTTAACAATCAGAAATTAACAGCTCTCTCGTTTTCTTTTGGTTGCAGGACTGGAGGACTTGAGACGGAAGCTTCATTCGAGCTGCGACAAATTTATGCGGGCTTGATGCAGCAATTTATGTAGGTCAGTATCTTCTTTTTTCTCTGTGTAGCCAAAAAAACATAAAACAACATATAATAAATACTAACTCCGTCCCAAATAAGCTGAAACATTTGATTGGACACGAAGATTAAGTTGTATGTAATTTGTGTTATTTTTTTACGTAGTAAAAGTTTAAATAATAATTAAAAAATATATTTTTTTTTTGGTTTTGTGCAGTGAGAAATTGAGTGGATATTAAAAAAAGAATCTTTATTAGGTTTTGTGTAAAGGGATTATTTAATTGTTTAAACTTTTCCAAAAGAGGAAACGTTTCAATCTTTTGGGACATCCCAAAAAGGAATATATTTCAAGTAAACTGGGACGGAGGAAGTATATTATTTGCGTCATTTCCACTACTAAAAAAAGGGCAATTTTCAATGGTTAGCCGTCAGAAAATGCTTTTTTTGGCAAGTAGTTGTCCGAAACACATCCATCAAGTTCTAACACGTTAGAAAAATATTCCCAATGGGCGGTGGTAGTCATCAAATCTAACAAACATTATCTGTTGGGATTTCTCGACAGCGGCCATTAGAAAATCTAACGGGAATTTATTTTCTCAAAAAGAAAAAACATTTGTCCAAAGTTGCAAACGTAGCTACTTAAATGGCCTAATTAAAACATTTGTCTTTAGTTTTGCAAGGTTCTAGAAGTTTTGAGGGTAAATTGCACCCGTGCCCCCTAACTTTTTATTATTGTTCTATTTTGGACTCTATCATCAAAATTTCACATAGGACGTCCTAAATCTCAATTTTTTGTTCCATTATAAACTTTTGGAAGACATAAAGTATTAAAAATAACATAAATGACCACATGGCATGCCACCTTAGGGTAGTTGGCCATGTGGCACAATAAATCACTAGTTGTAGATGCCTCCAATTAGCCACATTAGATATTTAAGACATATGTTATAAAAAATGAAGAAATTTAAGGCATATATAGGGTTTGCCCACATATCTCTTTCCTCCAACTTCCCACAACGCCTCCAGCCCTCCCTTGCCTCCTCCGTCATCGGCTGATTGCATCGGATTGCTACCCGATTTCGTTTGATTCCAACTCCTGAATTCAACCCTTGATTTCACCATCCTCGATTTCACCCTCAATTTTATCTAATTTCAACCTTCAACCCTCGGTTTCGTTCATTGTTTGCCTCCACCGACCTCGATTTCATTCACTGTTTGATTCCCACACTGATTGCGTTTGTCTCATCAACCATCCTTAATTTCGTTCTCCATCACTACTTCCTAATGCATCCCAATCAATGGAAGAAACTAGGGAAGTGTTCAAACGGGTTTAGGGTTTAGCTATAGAGGGAGATGAGGCATGATGGTGGCTTAGGACTAACGGATTCAACGGGAGATGGTGGCGAGATGAAGCAGGGATGGCGGGCTAGGGGGGAGCGATAGTCCAGGGTTTTGAAGGAGGGGAGCGGCAATTGAGGAAAAGTTAAGATTTTGAGAAAAGGAAGCAAAAAATTGAAGACCTAGGTTGCTATTTCCTTTTTATTCTTTTTTCTCAGTTTTCCTTTTCCACGCCAGTGCCACAATGGCAAAATTGGCCATGCTTACGCACCACGTGGCCAGTTCCATCCATTTTAACATTTTTCATCTACCAAATGTCTAAAATAGAACAAAAAATTGAGTTTGAGGATGTCTCATGTGAGATTTTGAGATTATAGTCCAAAATAGGACAATAATAAAAAGTAAGGAGCCACGGTTACAATTTACCTGAAGTTTTGGACTTAACAATCATTTTTCAACTCTTTTGTTCTTCATAGAATTAATTATACACACAACCTCCAGCTCCCATAAATGTCTAGATTGGTCCTAATGTTTGTAAGGGTTACACATAAACCACATTGGGGCATAAATTCGTGAGAACGATAGGAAGGGAGAAAAAGAAAAATAACAAAAGAGAAAGATGTGGGAAGAAGAAAAAGATGATGAAGAAGAAGAGAAAAAAGTGGTAATGATAAGGAAGAAATAAAAGGAAGAAAGAAATGAATGTAATAATAAGGAAGAGATGAAGAGATGAGGAGGAGGAGGAGTAAGAAGAAGATGAGGAAGGAGGAGGAAGATGAGGAGAAAATTTTGAGAGAGAGAAGGAAGATGAGAAAGAGAGAGAGAGAACAAAAGGATGTTTTGATAGAAGATGATGGTTTTATAATGGTGTAAGAGAAGGGAAAATGAAATTTAAAAGGAAAATTTGAAATTTTTAATGGGAGAATTTGGAGGGAACTTTTTCCAATTTTTTATGGATAGCCGTTGAAAATTGAGTTTTGGAAATTTTGAATTCATAAAATTTTATTTTGATGGGCAAGTTTGAGCAAAATTTCCTTTCATCGGCAAGAATGTGGTCGAAATTTTTTTCAACAGTTAGCAATTGAAAGAATTAAATTTGAAAATTTTCATTTTTTTTGAACAAATTTTGGATGAAGATAAGTTCACCAAAAAAATCCAACGGCTATCTGTTGGAAATTTTATATGGTGGTAAGCCATAAAAAAAAAAATTATGTCGGGAATTGACAAAGTTTTAATAGTGTTTAATTTTTTTAATTTAATTTTAAATTAAATTTATTTATACAAATATTTTAAAAATTATATTTAAAAACAATAAGTCTTGTAGTGTGTGTGTATATATATATATATATTATATAATTTTATAAATATTAATATAAACAATTTTAAGTCAAATTTAAGTAAAAAACTGAAATGGTGAATAAAAAATTTCAGGACAAATAGAGTAATATTTAAAGTAAAAATATAATAAGAAGATGAACTTGGAAATTAATAAGAAACGCAAAAACATAAGAAATACCATGACAGAATCATCTTTAGGAGCAGCGGCAGCGTTTAAATGGTCCTGTTGCCTGTTGTTTTGCAGGCCGATGGGTGGGTTGGCGACTTCATTCTTTTGCTGCTGCCGGTTGGCGCGCGCCGCTGTAAACACCACCGTGTAACTGGTGGCTCCTGGGGTCTGATTATCCCACCCTCCAAATTGAGGGACTGATGACCTATAGGGTCTCTGCAACAGTATAATGTAATTAGGATGGAGCCAAAAAATATACGAAGTGAATGTAATGTAAAAAGTTAATTATATACTATGTATGTATATATCCCGGTCCACTATTGCAATTACGAATGGTCACACAAAAAATTAAACTAATTAAAAAATTCATATGGCCTAATAATCGTTCAGCATTAAGTCAGAATACTTTAAAATAGCTTACTTTCACTTTTTCCACCTTTTTATTTAAAATTAATATAATTTAAAAGCAATATATTAATCTATTTAATAATATTTTTTGTAATGTTATCAAATTTTTATATATTTTTTACTTACCCAATCTAAAAAATTAATAAAAGTTTTTACAATGCCATTATAAAAATATTATTCGATGGATGATTATACCTAGATGGTACTAGTTTTGAAGTGATATTGGTTTGGGATAAAATAACAGCCAATAAAAAAAAAAAACGCCATGATTTAATTCTACTTGACCTAAACTACCTGGGTCTAATTTTGCGAAGTACAAAGGTTATCCAGATTCATCTAGAATCGAAAGAAATTGAAAAATAAAAAAAAAAGTACCTCTTTCCTGTTGTCCATGGCGGCCGACATGGGAATGAGGAGGGTGGAGAAAATTGACGCCAATCCCTTGTGATGCTTTGCTCTGTTTAACAGTAGGGGATCAAATCTCTTTATTTCTTCATCCCCATCTATTCATGCAAAATCAAACTAATTAACTTCCTAATTAAATCCCAACAAAATTAACCATTTTCTGTTTTCCCCAGACAAATATGGACGCCAATTCTACCGGTTATATTGTTATAATCACCGTAAATTAAATTTGCAAAAAGTAGCAAAATAGAAAGGTTTTTGTCAATATGAACACGTTACATACCCGGAAATTAAGTTCTCGCAAGTACTTCGTAGAAATTATTAACTGCAACAGTATACATATTCCTTTGGCAAAGCTAGAGACAATAACAAAACCCATTTGAATATGTCAAACTTTCTAACCCAACTTGGTTTAATTGGTGACTTGTCAAACATTTACATGTGAGCCTGATTAAACTTCCCAAAACGAGCAATAATTTCATTCAATTACATAATTTGTTAGAAGGTTAATAGGAAAAAGTGCCAAAACTTCTTTGGAAAACAATTTCCATATCATAAATTATAATGTGATGTGAATTTCGAAATATGTAAATGGCTCAAAACATTTTTCTGATACGAACCAGGCTTATAAGCCCAGAGTCAAGAAATGGACCATCGCCCTCGCAAATAATTTGAATTTGGGCCTTCCCTCTCACAATATCTACGGCCTTCTAGTTCTTTCAACCGCCGAATCCATTAACAGAGACAAGCTCCCATTCCAGAACCCTGCTCCGATCAAAATCAACCAATAAATTGAATTCCCTCGATTCTGTTTTTCGTCGCCTTCGCGCCCACCAGAAGCTCCGTCAATGGCCGCCATCAGCCTACGCAAGGGAAACACTCGCCTCCCGCCGGAGGTGAACCGAATCCTCTACGTTCGGAACCTCCCATTCAACATCTCCAGTGAGGAGATGTACGACATCTTCGGGAAATACGGCGCGATTCGCCAGATTCGCGTCGGGACGAGCAAGGAGACGCGCGGGACAGCGTTCGTCGTCTATGAAGACATCTACGACGCCAAGACAGCCGTGGACCATCTCTCCGGCTTCAACGTCGCTAACCGCTACTTGATCGTGCTGTACTACCAGCAAGCCAAGATGAGCAAGAAGTTCGACCAGAGGAAGAAGGAGGAGGAGATCGCCAGGATGCAGGAGAAGTACGGCGTCTCCACCAAAGATAAGTAGATTGTGGATTTCTGCTTTCTTAATCTTTGGCTTATTCAGGTCACTCTGTGATTCTATATGTTGTATATTTGAACGTCTTGCTAATTGAACTCTTGAAGTCATGAGATATTACCTATGGTTGATGCTTTTTTATATTGAGATCAATTCACGACATAGGAAGAATTGGTTTGTTGGGCTTCAGTATTTCTTAATTGTGTGGAATGGGAGCTAGAAAGACTATTAATTCGCTCGAGGCTAGATATGGGAGCATAGGTGTTCCAGTGTCATGGTTTTGATGATCTGCTTGCCTTCGGGTTTGGTGTAACTATTGTGTCTCTTGTTCTAGCATTCATGTGTTATCTACTTATCTTCATGAAGAGATGCGAAGAGATTCGCTGCCAGCGCGGTTTTTTGTTTTCAGCTCGAACATGATATTGGGAACTTGGAATTAGTTCTGCTGGTTTTGGAAATCTGATCCCATCCAGTGGCCACGTATTATTAATTTAAGCATGGTTCCTTTTGAGTTTTGTGTATTTGCTCAAGCATTTGTATGAACGTAAATGCGGTTTGCTCAGCAACACAACATGTTAGCGTGTCTAGTTTAGTAGTTCAAGTTACTTGAGTTAATTAGTTGTGCTTTATTTCCCTTGTAATGTAGACACAAGTTAGTAGCAGAACTCGTTGAATCAGATTATGTTAGTATTTAGGATAATCATTAGGATGTAGGACTCATGAGAGTAATTACTAAGAGTTAGCAAATGACTCGATTATTCTGTGTGTTCTACCATTGTTGTTGGCCCATCACTTCCATTACATCACTGTGAGTTGCCTCGCGAAACAGGAATAGAGCTTTTCCAGACATTGTAATCCAGGGTGTGGAGGAAGTGGTTGCCCGCATGTTATAGATTGCATGGATGAAATCAGGAAAAGAGTGAAGTTTAGCATAGAAAAGCAATATCCTGAGATTGAAAGGTTCTTTATCCAACGAGCATTTATGGTCAAAAGGTTTTCTTTGATGAGTCTTTCAGATCATAGGGTTCTCCTGGATGAGCCCCAAATCAATCCCACAACCATAAACCAGATTTTCTTATACTATGGGCCAACAGCTCGGTCTACCTTAGCTCAATCAAACTAGCTTAGTTCATGTTCCTGCCAAACTATTTTAGCTATGGTAGCCACAAATATCTTGTTCCTTTGCTGTGTTGCGATGCTGACTTGTATTTACATTGAGGAATGATATGAAACTGGAACGAAGGGAGATTTTTGAACTGATTCAAGAACGGAATTGAACTTCTATGAGTTATTATGCTTGTTTTCATTCCTTTCCATGGTTCCCAGCATCTTATGTTACCGGCTTGATGATTTGAATTGTGCTCTTTGATATTCATATGGTGGCTGGATTGTGGTTCAGTTTTGATCTAGATGCACAATAGCACTTATCTGTGTTAAATCAGTCGAGTTGGTCCATGAACTACCTTGAAGTGTCCCAACGTGTACCGACTTGGCCATCAGATGATGCCGAGATCAAAGCTGTTTATCAGGCTGCTACGATTAGATCATGGATAGGTCATGTTATTGTATGGCGGATTAGAGATGCAACGATTTTGATTAAGAGTTTGGGTTAGGAATGTTACTACTAAGTTGTCTCAAAAAATTGCATCTGAATTCTTATCCAAAACTGTTGGATTATAATCCGATATACAGAATGGAATGCGCTTGTGATTTGTTGCGATACAAAAGTGTTGGGGGATGTCCATCGTGTTATCTTTTAGCAACATTTGCAATTGGGAAAAGTGCACATATACAATAAGAGTAATGGTGCACATATACCACAAGGAATTGTATACGCTGATATATAAATTTCAAGTTACGTTGAATTTGCAGGGTGCTTGAAATTTTTCATTGTTTAGCTCATTTAAATGATTTTACCTATTTGCTGCAGCTTCATTTAGATTTCGCACCGTATAGTGTATAGATAACGACGAGCTTGTTTGTTCAAAACGATAATTATATGTCTGGTTATCCACCATTATGAATTTTGTTGTCTAGATTATATAACGGATCATAGCCTATAACAATGCGATCTAGATCGTTTAAGCTTTAGTGTTGGTGTCAATGTCACATTTTCAACGATTTAGATTGCACCGTCAGATCAGATCTGTTATTTATTACATGCAATTTGTCACGTATTTGTCAGGCTCTTTCCTCCTCTGCAGGAAATGTCAACTTTGGTGTGTCTCACATCCTCGAGATTTGGATGGTGGGGTGGATGGTGGGGACACCACATCTATTTATATATATCGAAACGTGTACATACTTGCCTGCCTATGATGATGAGAGAACTACACATACATTTTTTGAAACAATGCAGAACAATATATACATTGAAAGGAAATGATCATCGACGAAATTCAGAAGAGTTTTTGAGTGCGCAAATAAAGTAATATAGGATGGTACTGTTTCTGTTTGTGAGGAACTGAACTCTAATTGAGTTAGGATGCATATACACTTTTAAACGATGACTAGCTTCCAGATCCATCCATATAACTACTCTATGCTCGTATAAATTGTTAAAGATATGATTTTGTTTGACGTTATACATTTTATATGTGCATGTATTCGTTTATTACGCAAAGCACAAACTGTAGAAAGGTAAGACACCAAACTAAAAACCAATACTTCAATGCAATATGTTCAATTATTAGTCAGTTACTTGTTTATTAATTACTCTGTCTTTTCATCGTATCAATACATATGCACATGTTTAGGGTTGCTTGCTCGTTAATTGAACTTGATTCTTTGATATCTACATTTGTTTTTTTTTTTCCTTTAAGATGAGTAATGCATGCATGTTAATACTTATACGGTTTGAATGAGGTATTTTTATAATATTTAAGAAAAAGAACAACGACTTGGTCAGAATCTAAAAAATAACTGAATCAAAATAAATGATATTTTATAGTATTGGGGAAGGTGGATAAGAGTCGAACCTTGGTGGTGCTTGGCCCGATGTCCTACACGCTAGCTATGCTTGCGATTGGGGATACATTTTAATTTATAAGTGGAGCTGTGGAGGTTGAAGACCTTTTATTTTTCTTGGTTGAAAGGGGTGTTCAAATAAAGGAAAGAGTAGATATGTCCCGCACAGCGAAAGTAAACGTGCCAAACTAATCAGGTTGTCGAAGAGAAAACGACACAGCCTAGGGGTAGGGACAAGACCGCCATAAAATCCGCAGAGCAACAATTAAGCGGAATATCATTATCAGGTTGAAGATCTTTTACAAGCGCCAGCCGCCAATATGTACCCTGGTGCAAAAATCAGGCCTAGGCTTATAATAGAAAGCAGTTGAAACACTCGCAAATAAAACCCCAACTTGGAAAGAGCTAAGTCCGTCTTCCTGCTTCTCACGTATCCTTCCAAGTATGGAATTAAATATTATGGTATATTACTTATTACAGGTAAGTGGTACATGATATAAATATTTTTATATTTTATTATTTTTTTACATAAAATATTATGATATATCATGTTATTTTATAATATTTTGTATACCAGTAATTTTTTATATATATTTTGTAAAAAAATTTCAATATACCATAAAATACTACGAGCTATATACCACAATATTCTATTTTCCACAAATATGTATGAGATATTTTTTGATCATTTTATATCAAAATATCATGCATGAATGTATAAATAGTAAAATATAATTAATACACATATTTTAACATAAATATTTAATTTTATTTTTGGTTAATTTTTATTTTATTTTGATTTTTTTTTTTTCTTTGCGTATTAGAAAATATATTGTTATTATTAAAATATTATTTCTTTTTTTTTTCTCTTGTATCAATAAATTAGTTTTTTTGCTAAGTAATATTATTTTGCTCCATATGTAACATTTTTTTAATATTTTTTGTATAAAAATATATCTTCTATCATATATAATTTATTTGTATTTGAAAAATTATGATGAGAAAAAAAATTCAAATCCATATAAAAATGTGCAAACAAATTTTATTTAACCTATTTCATCTTAAATTAATATTCTAATATTTATTTTTTTTTTGAAAAAATAGCACCAGTATGCGGCATGTTATACATAGCGGTAACAGTATTTAACACTTTATTCCTAAGCAGGTCCTAGGGGAAAATCTATTGATGACTAGGACTTTTTCATTTCGTGTCTTGCCTTGTTTAACCTTCCCACTGTATCAAACAAGGTTTCTAGCATAACTGGTCTTAATAAATGGGTAAAAGGGGCAAATTTATCACTGAAATCTAACCAAGAGAGTAATTTATTTTATTATTTTCTTGGTACTACAATTTCCCAAAAATTTAATGGGAAGAGTGATTTTGTAATAGAATTTTTTTTTATTACGGGAGAATTTTCCATTAACCTTTTAAAGACGTGAAAACCTGTTATCAATATTTTGTATTGGAACAAATCTCCGATCAGCCGCTAAAATTGCTTAACATGACAAACTTGAAAAAAAATAAAAAAAAATTAAGTTTCAATAACAAATTTTCTTGACCTAACACCCTAGCTTCTAAGTTTATAAATTTATCAATCCTACCATCATCTCTACTCTAGTAACCCCTAAATCCTTCAGCCTTCGCCACCTTATATATGCCCTTTCTGCAACGGGTGCTACTCTCACCTTTTAGCACATCTTGACAATACTCTTTAAAACAAACATTGATCAAGTAGGATTCAATTGATGCAGGTGTGACTAAATCTAAAAACACTATAGTCCTATGATAAATAATCAATAGCAGCGGTGGTAGTTGGATGACAATAAGGAATGTGAGAACAAGAATGTTCAGCAATGGTGGGTGCAGTCAAACATAGGGATTTTATGTAGCTTGGGGTTAATGAGAAAGCTTTTAGGGACTAATTTGAAAATTGTGTCATGAAATATTCTTTGAACAAACAAAATATTACTAACATTTTCATATACATGTGTATTTGTGCGCACACATTTGTTAATTGAGACATCAGGAAACTATTGATGGTGCGTCAGTTAAAAATATTATGTTGAGATATCTTCTATATATTCTACTAGTCAAGAGTAATATTTTCTTCTAAACTCTAATCACAAGCATTAATCCTGTGAGTTTCTTAATTAAGTTGATAATGATCGTTGCTTAGGTTTCATGACCCATTCAATGGTTTCAAAAAATTTTACATGCTTATGGTCTATAATTGTTACATATCTCTTTGCAATTTGATTAGTTTAATGAGTATAGCTTAGGATGCGACAACCACCATGTTTGGTTATGATTGACTTATTTTTGTGGAAATCATGTGTAAGAAAATAAATATATACTCCTATTTAGTTTAGTGGAGGTGAGTAAGAATGATTTTATTCAAATGCACGTGAGAATAGTGAAAATAGACGAGTATATATAAGCTTAAGTTGTAGTAAATAATGATTTATAGATTAATACTCCATTTAACAATCATTATTGTTGGGTTGTTTCAATCGATTTTGTCTACGTCTTCAATAGAACAAAAATAAATGTGTAAGCATTCATGGATTCATGAATCATAAGCTAATCATGAATTTGATTTAGAGCCAGTTCATTTAAGTTTAATATGGCTAACTGAAATTACAATATGTTGTTTCCAATTGTCTTTTTAAGTTTTACAGGTTCTCTAGTGGTTCTAATTTGCCTAGAAGTTACTTGAGTTTGCCTTCGATTTTGGCATAGATTCTAAGAGATCTTTTTTGTCAATTGATAAGTTCTTTGGGTGCGGCAAAATTCAGCACATGCCTTGAATTGAAGGGGGTTAGCAGGGCCGCGGCCCCTTAAAATTGTTAAATATTTTTAATTTTTTTTTAGAATTTAAAGTGAAATGCATTCTGTCCATCCTTAAATTTGGTCAAATTCCCTTATAAAAACTATAATTTAAGAAAATATTTATTTTGACTCATCTTTTATAAAAAATCTGGGTTTGCCTTTGGAGCAGAATAGCCCTAAAACCATACTTATATTGCTTATTAGATTGCTCTAATAGCTTATCTTTCAAGTTTAATAGATTATAAGCAATATTTTCTCTCCAAATAAGAAGAAAGAATCATACCCATTTAAGATAGAGGAAAGAAAACAGAGGAAGTGATAGTGTTCAAAATTCGTCAAAGAATTCAAGCCACAAAGTGGCGAGGTCGTTGTCCTCTACCAGAGTTTCACAAGAGTTGTAGAAAAAAGAGGAAAAACAACTCTAGAAGAAAACAATGCAATCCTCTTTGGCTTCCAAAGATCCAATTTTGGGGCTTCCAATAGCGCTTTCAAGATATGGAGTTCAAGAGATTTTTCTGCTATTTTGGGGCACTTAAAAGGGTCACATGCTGATTATAAGAATTTGATTAAAAAGCACTCTAATTTATTTAGGAAGTCAAAAGAAGCAACATGCAATAATTTGCTGTTTGATGAGGGGTTGAGTTTGGGGTATGTTCTCAAGCTAGAAACTTATAGAAATGTCTTCTGAAATGCATTAACATGGGTAAGTCTAATGAAAGAGATTGTCCTCTGAAATGCATTAACATGGGTAAGTCTAATGTGCACCATACCCCTTTTGTTTATATATATTTGTATACCAATATTACTCTTTATAGCAAAAAATAATTGTGAACACATTAAATTGTGTGTCCCATAAAAATTAGAGATATATACAAATTAAATATCAGACATGTACAAACTTGATGTATAAAGAAAGTAAGAGACTTATACAAATAATGTGTGGTATATATACAAATGAGATTACATATCATTTTCAATAGTATATGCATGTTCAACATCCTATAAAAAATAAGTATGAATGTATCAATTTCCGCTTTCTGCCAGAATTAGAGATCTGTACAAGTCAGATGATAGAAATGTATAAAACTTGATGTATAAAGCAAATGATGGATATGTACAAAACTTTTGTGACATATATACAAATAAAATCATAGATATGTTACAAATATATTAAAATTATCCCAATATTTTATCTTATCTGTACATTAATTTATAATTATTTCCTCTCAACTTATAGTTTTTTCTTCTCAATATATATCTAAAAAAAACATTAAACACTCATTTGAAGAAAGGTTAAAATATAAAGGATAAAAAAGGGTTTCATCCTAAACCCTTTTTAGACCAAGCCACTGCTACCGCACATCATATCTTATTTTTCATTCTCCAGTTAATAGACCTCTATCAAAACTGTCCATCGCCTTCATTCTCTTCAGTTCCCACTAGGGATGAAAATGGGCCGGGCCAAGCTCGAGTCCACTAAGCTCGAGCTCAGCCCATTCACTGTTCGGTATTACTCGGGCTCGAGCTCGAATTGCTCGAGCCCAATTTTTTAGACTTAAGCTCGACTCGAAAACCTGTGAAACTCGAATGACACATAAATCTTTGGTATCCTAACTAAAACTTAGATAAAAGATGAGGGACTAAATCTGTAATTTTTCTTAAATGATAACTTAAGTAGGGAAAATAGAGAGCCTATCCCAAACTTTCCAGTTGTTTGCGGTTCTACCTTAATTTTGTGAAATTCACAATTGAGGCATCATCTCCCTCAATTCGACAGTGGAGCCATCGTAGTCCATCATCGAGCTGCCGATCTGGGTCTCTGGCACCTGGTTTGAGCATCGATGGTGGCGTCATTGATCTTGGATGAAAATAGTGGTGGAAGTTGGAGCATCAATGGTGGCATCGAGGGAGGAGGAATGGGCGTCGTCAGTGATGGCGGAAGGGAAGGAGAGAAGCGGAGGAGGAGGCGATGCCATGGGAAGAAGAGAGAGAAAGAGAGTTTAAGGCGTGATGGTGTTGAGGGAGGAGGAATGGGCGTCATCAGCGATGGCAGAGGCGAAGGAGAGAAGCGAAAGAGGGGGCGATGCTTGGGCAGAATAGAGAGAACTAGAGTTTAGGGCCTGATGGCAAAAAAAAAAAAAAAAGATAAAATGGGCCTGATAGGCCCTCGAGCTTTTGGGGTCGGGTTTGCTCAGGCTCGAGCTCGAGCCCTAAAAACATTTGAGCCCGTTTTTCAGCTCGAGCTTGAGCTCGAGCTCGACTAGGCTTGACTCGAAATGCCTTAACTCAAGCTCGAGCTCGAGCTACCCAAAAAAGCCCGATTTTTTTCACCCCTAGTTCCCACAACGAATGACCTCCCACAACGCCACACCACCATCACCTCGCACTCTTCCTCTATTGGATAAGTTGTCTCCCTCATCAAGGTCCTCACTAATGATGTCACCGCCTCAAACCAAAAATTTAAACAAAAAACAAGAACAAGGACGACGACGGTGGATAAGAGCACCATTGATGGTAGTGGAGCAGCAATGAACCACAGGCTAGGACGGATCGACAACAGTGGATGGATGTTTGAATCAATAATGACATGATTAACGAGGGCGGATCAATGAGCAGAGAAGGAATAAAATGGAGATTAACAAATTTGATGAGGATAAAAAAACAATTGTAGGGGTATGGCGCATGTACGGTTGGGAGCACACCAAATCCACTGCATTAACATACTTATATTAATGTCTGCAAAAGAGATAGATAAACCACTGATCTTTTTTAGTTAGCATATATCGCCAATTATAATTTTTTTACAGTTAAATACTCACTTATATTTTAATTGGGTGAAATTTAATACTATTGTTTTGAACTATAGGCAAATTTGCCATTCACAAGAGTGACAAAGAGGATATTCCATTTTTTTATAATATTCTGTTAAGTCTTCATCCTAGGAAAATTACAGCATGTATTCCTGAACTATATTTATTAATGCACATAGGTTCCCAAATTTAAAATAATAACACTTGGATCAAAATCCTTCCACTCCTCAACCTCAATGCTCGAGCCATCGTCTCTTTAATCACCTAGTCTAGATTGTTCGCCCCGTCTAGCTAATTAGGCGAAGGAGATGTAGCATTGAGCTCCTGTCACCTCCATTGCACTCTTACTACTGCCTCCTCATTGCTTCCGTTTATCCTTCCTCGATGCACCGCCTCCACTATCGGTCAATTAAAATGCTTGGGATGTTAATCGAGTACCAACATTTAGGCAAATGACACTTGGGTGAAAAAATTGGATAAGTGCACAGCGGAGAATCGGAGCGAGCCATGACTTGTCCAGATCCAAATTGTTTAGTTCCGTGGCTTTTTCGTCCCAATTTTTTGAATTGATTGTTGTGAATTTTTTTAATAGATTTTCGTGAATTTTTTGAATCAATTTGGGCTAGGAGTTACGGTTCAAGCATTGATTTAGGCACCGGCGAGATAAAACAAGGGCAAAGGAATAGCTGTTGGACTGAGAAAAGGAGATGAGGAAGAAAATGGTGTTAGAGAAAAGCAACAAAGTTATGGGGCATTTATAGATTTGAATTAAAGTTTATGAGTTAAGTTTGCCATGTATACAGCCACATTTGTCGCCACATCATCATACAACTGCATAAATGTAATAATAGTGGCTAATATCCAATAATAATGTAATATTAGTGGTCGATTTAACTATAAAAAAATTATAGTGGATGATATACGTTGAGGCAAAAAGATCAATGATTTGTTTGCCCATTTTGTCTATGGGTAAACAACACTTATCATTCTTGAACTAAGAACTATGTTTCGGATTCATCCTAGAACTATAAAACATTATCCTATTTATCCTTTAACTATGAAAATGTTACACCAATCATCTTGCCGTTAATTGTAACTGTTAAAATGGACAGAAAAAATGTAAAAAACTAGCTTTCACCCTTGAAAACCTTCTAGTTATCATAAAAACCTTAAAACGTTTATATCTTACAATAAAACCACCTTCTTCTAACTGCTCCTCTTCCATTTACATGTATTGGGAGTGCCCTTGGCAGTTTTGGCCGACGAAGAGTTCCATGATTTTGGCTAAATGTTGGTCTCCTCTTCAATTAGAGAGCCTATCAAGTCAGCTAAAATTTGTTCTTTTATGGCTTGATGGTGTTCCTGGTTTTGGTTGGTGACTTCAACAACAATTATTTGATGGGGAAATAACATTGACCAACAAAAATTTTTAAAATCCCGCATCCTTATTTTTTAAAATCTATATTTTATATGTTACTTCCTTTACAGTGGCCAACAAAAAAATTTAAAATCCTAATTTAAATTATCTTATAACTATATTTCAGTAATTTTAAACTATATGATTTTTTTTATAGTTAACTAAAATTACTAGAATATATCTATTCTATAGTTTAAATTCGGGTATTTGAAGTTGTTATTAGGCAGTATAAAAGAAGTATGTGATAAAGTGTAGGTTTTTTTTTTAAACAATGGGGCATTACAAAAGTAAGTGGTATTACTAGCTATTATTTACAATTGATAGCTTTCAAAAATAGCATTTTTTTGACAAAAAGCCCTTGGAAAATTTCTCCCATGTTTAGCCACATACAAAAATTTTTATGACGATTGTAGTAATTGGAATTTTTGTTGGCCAATTGTGGAAAAAAGAGCCCATGAATAGTCACATTTGAAAAGTGGTTCAGATGGCTTCAACCTTTAGAATTTATGACAAATAGCCATTAGACTTTTTTTTTTAAAAAAAAATCATTTTTCATGGGTAAATATGCATGAAATTGGTGAAAACTAGGGAGAAGGAAGAAGAAGGATATAGTGAGAACAAAATGGAGTAAATAATAAGAAGAAGAAAAAGAAAATGGGGGGGGGGGAGGAAGAGGAGAACAAGAGGAAGAAAGAAAGGAAGAAGAAGAAGAGGAAAGAAGAAGAAGAAGAAGGACTCAAGATGATGAGGAGGGAGGGGGGAGGGATTAGGAATAGAGGGAATAAGGAGGGAATAGGAAGAATAAGGAACTAAGGAATAAAAAGGAAAGAATTAAGAAGGAAAGAGGAATAACAGAGGAAGAGGAATATGGAATAGTTCGGAGAATAAATAACAAACAAGAGGAGCCTAAAGGAGAAGAAGAAGAAGAAGAAAAGGATGAGGAGGAGGAATAAAATAACAATATGGTGAGAATAAGAGGGAATTAAGAAGAAGAAGAAGAAGAAGAAAAATAAGAAAAAGAAGTAGAATATGGTGAGAACGAAAAAGGAGGAAGAAGAATAGGGGTAATGAGAAGAAGAAAAGATAATGACAATTGCAAGAAAGAGATGAATGGAGAAAAAAAAAAAGGAATAGAAGGCAATGGCGGAGGAGGAGGAAAAAAAGAAGAAGAAGAAGACGAAGAAAATTTAAGTTTTGTAGATGGATGAAAAGAAGTTTCTTAGAAAGAGAAGGAAGATGTGTGAGAAAAAAATGAGATTTTTGATTCAAAACTAGCCATAATCTATTTAAAGGTCTTGAAAAACTTGAAAGTTTTAAAGTTATTGATAACCAATTTATTTTGGAATTTGTGCAAAAAATTGGTTTTTGATTGTAACTCATGCAAGTTTGGAGGTTTAAAATGTAAAAATCAAAAGTTTAGAACATCCTTTATATTTATTGGAATAGAGTGACAAAAATATCTGATTTTAAAATTTGAGAAGCAAAAGATATCATTATATATAAATAGAGTACCTAATATATAGTTTTACCACGTTTTAGGGAAAATGGGCAAATAGGCCACTCTGGTTTGCATCATAATGCACATCACCCATTATTATTTTTTTTACAGTTAAATCCATCATCCAAGTTTGTTTTGTAAGTGTATTGGTCACTAATTTTTGCAATTAGGATAAATCAATCACTAAGGAAACTAATCGCTAAAATAATTCATTGTCTCAAAGAATATTCTCCAAGCTAAATCCTCTTATGCACATTAATTCCTAAACTAAAAAACAATGAGTTAAAACCTCCTTTTTCCTCTATAATCTTGATTGTTTGTCTTTTATGCCCAAAATTGCATTATCTGTTTGAAGCGAAAACAAATCAGCCAAGAGTGATAGTTTCTGGGCTGTAACCAGTCGTCGGTTCAAGAACTAGGTCTAATCAGGCAATTGAACCTCAGAAATCCACCCACCAAACGGCTCTATGACGTGCGAACTAAGCACTAAAAAATAGAAGGACATTAAGGCTTATAAGAGAACTTCCCGAGGCCATCGGTCCAATCCATCTTCTCAACATATATAGTAAACTCGGAGTAGAAGTTCTGGAGGGCCTCGAAAATGAGCTCCGGTGCTTCTTCGTCTTCCTCATCCTTCGGTGTTAACTTGCTCTGTGAATTGCCAGCGAGGTAAAGGAAGGATGGCAAGAGAGTGTGGCGGTATACAAAGGTGTCAGTGGAGAAGATCGGTGCAATAATCCTGGAAGACTCGCCGCCACCATTGTCAATGCCGGTCCTCTCCTCCACAGCTATTCCACCCAATCGCTGGTCTAGGGTTAAGGATGTTCGGGAAATATTTGAGAATTGGACAAAGATGAAGGGTAATTGATAGTTAAATAAGTAAATAAAGGGGATTGATTGATTCGGTTGATATATTGTGCGGGACAAAATGTTGATTGTTCTAGTTTTAATTGGATTTTTAACTAGATTAAAAAAAATTGATGTAATAGTAAATCTTATGAAGATTTCTTGGGGTTTTGTTGATTATTTTTTATTGGATTAATCTAGATTAAAAAGGTTAAAGTGGAAGCAAATCTCATAAAAATTTCTTATGGTTTCATTGATTATTTTTTATTTAGAGAAAGAGGGAAAGGAGGAAAAGGATGGCCAAAATGAGAAGAAACATTGGACAAAACTTTAAGAGCTAATTTAGGACAATATTTCACGTCATCCTTCACATATGCTCGCCATGTTGACTACATTTATCACATCTATGTCTAACCTAGCAATTATAATGAGAATAGCCTAATTCCTCAGATAATATAATGTTGATAATGAGTTTAACTGTAAAAATGCAATGGTGGCCAATCTACCCATTTCATAAACTTGAGTGGCTTATTTGCCCTTTTTCCCATTTTTTTTTAGGTCAGACATCTTTCGGGACGCTAATAAGAGCAAACAGTGTTAAAAGCGAAAAACACAGTTGTTCAGGGCAAGCCATCACATTCACCACCCTAGCCCTTCAATTTGATAGTGCCTCGTGGTCCTCGTGGATGTGCCCACTAATTGTCTTGCACTCGCTTCATCCTTTTTGCTATTTATCTATGGTCAACTATTTTTGTATCAATTCGTTTTAATTTATATCAACTTAATTTTAAATAATTTATTTTAATTTTTATATTTTTTTTACCTAAAATCAGTTTTATTAAAAATTTAATATTATGTAAATACAATAATTCTTTTGATGTAAATACAATAATTCTTTTGCAAATAAAATTTCATCATAGTATTTTTTTTAAATTTTTTAATGCCTAAAAATAGAAAAAAATCATAAAATTTAATAAGATTAATAAAAATTATATTTTCAATAGATCGTTACACCTGTATAACATTTATTTTTAAATAAAATTAATTTCAGGTAAAAAATATCTAAAAAATTAAACTATTTTAAATTAAATTGATTTAAATTAAAATGAATTGGATCATGCCTTGGAATAACTTGATCCAAAATTTGAGATATACCTTAAAGCAACTTGAATATTTTTTAACTAAAGTATTTGGCTTGTTTTTATGAAAAGAAAAAAGTAGTGACAAGTTTAAGACTATGGGATTTTACTTGGATTAAATGCGATCAATTAGCGAAGTTACTAAAGAAAACAACATTTTCTTTTTTTTTCAGAGAAGTGGAGTCGTTAGGTTGACTTCAGGTGGAATACGAGAGACCTGACTGTTAGATATGGGTAGCTAGCATGCAATGGCCATGCCCTTTAAAAGAAAAAAAATATCCAAATGCGTTTCCGATGGGCGATGGCTTTCCTTTTTTTAGGTCCTGATGGTTTTAGTTATAAAACGACGCCTGCCTCGATAAACATAAAAAATATTAAAAATGATATCAAAACTACCATGGTTACTGTATGCATATGTGCAATTAGACAGCATGAAGCTTGGAATGCCAAAGAAGTAATCGCCGGCAAAGAGAAGCGAGATCGAAATTGCTAGCAATCGCCAGCGTTCCTCTGTCTTTTATTCCGGTATATAGCCAGGA
The DNA here is from genome assembly GCA_005392925.1 of Aquilaria sinensis. Classification (NCBI taxonomy): domain Eukaryota; kingdom Viridiplantae; phylum Streptophyta; class Magnoliopsida; order Malvales; family Thymelaeaceae; genus Aquilaria; species Aquilaria sinensis. Next base: position 182,701 of record SMDT01003049.1, read on the forward strand.
AAGAAAACCGCGAGACATAGCCGAAAATAGCCAGGGAAGAGAAACGAATGGCAATGCGAAGAAGCCACGAATGCTAGGGAAGTCGAGGAACTATGAACGGGGAGGACGAGATCCGGAAAATAAACGGCATCGTGAGATCAGAAACTATTATTTAAATGATTATTAGACAGTTTTAAATATTGATTTAAATACTTTTAAATTTTTATTTGGACACTTCTTTTATTATTTCATATGCATATTTTTATCATGAAAATAAATTGTTTGCGTATTGCTTTAAATATTTTGTCATTTTTCTTTAGACACTTTTACACATTCATTCAGACACTTTTTTATTATTTCAATTAGTTATTCTTGAAGAGAGTAAATTGTCTACGTATTGTCAGACACTTCTAAATATTCCTTTAGACACTTTTACACATTTATTCAGACATTTTTTTATTGTTTCAATTAGTTATTTTTGAAGAGAGTAAATTGTATACGTATTGGTTAGACACTTCTAAATATTTCTTTAGACACTTTTCATTTTTTTAAACATGACATATGACGTATACTACGAGATCATGACATATGACAGTTTGATGCCGATGCTGCACCGGCACCTGCACCGGAGGAGACAGCAATAGCAAACTAAGGTTTTTTGTAGAGAAGAATATTTTAACTAAGGGTATTTTTGTCAATTTTTTGAATAATTTATGCCTCATATATAGAAGATTAAAGGATGAGTTAGTATGTCTAATTAGACATAGGTGCACAATAAAAGAACTATATCAAAACCCTAGTTCTCGTCTCTCCAGTAGTCCCTGCCCAGACAACTTAAGTCAGTTTAAGACAGTTTTTATAAATAATAAAAGATGGCTTCCAAATAAAATTAATTTTTAGAAAAAAATTATAAAAATAAAATAAATTATTTTAAATTAAGTTAACTTAAATTTAGATAAATTGGCTCATAAAACATCTTTTTCTCCCGTACTATGGACCATATGTAAATTTTTGAAATAATAATGAGCGGTAAGTTTTGTACGCACCTGATGCACACCATACCTCATGTGTTTATTAGTTTGTATGTTTTATTCTATCACATATGTTCCTTTATACATACTATTTGTTCTTTTATGTATTGTTGTTTGTACTTTTTTAATTCCTATGTGTTTTTTTTAAGTTTGATATGTTCTTTTTTTTCTGTTATATCATTGAACAATATTTGTGCTTTTGTTCTATATGTACTAATTAATAATTTTTAGTTGTCCAACATACATTTATCTATGAAAGAACATTTGCATAATTTGAAAGAACATATACTTAGTACAAAAAAACATATTCAATATTCCTTTTTGTTCTTACACTATTGGTTCTTATGCTCTTTTGTTTATATTCCTTTTTCAGTTCTTATATGTTTTTATATGGTATATTGTTATTTATTTTTTTTATAAATTTATTATTTTTTAGTTCTTATATGTTTTTTTGTTTCTTTTTTTATTTTAGTTCCTATATATTATTTTAATATTAACTATTCATTCTTTTAACTTAGTAAGCTGTTTATTCTTTTATTAGTTGGAAATTTTGGGAGGAAAAGGAAAAATTAGATTTTTTTAAAAGAAGAATAATATATATAAAAAATAAAATAATAGTAATTAGCATGCTTTGCGTAAAGAAAGAAATAGAACAAGAAAATAAGGAACGCAAAAAGAAACAGAAAGAAATAGCATGCCTCGCACAGAAAAACAAATAGAGAAAAAATGAAGCAACAAAGCAGAAAGAAATAGAAAAAGGAAAAAGCAACAAAGGCCCCACAGAAAAGGGGTAGGAAAAAAAAAAGCACTAATGAAAGAGAAAGAAAGAAACGTAAAAAAAAAAAAAAAATGCAACACAAGCTTATCTTCCAACTTTCTAATTATCCGATAAGGAAGTGCACTGGTTTTCAACAAAACTTGTACAAATAATATAGTGTGTTGGAATCGCCAGGTACATGCGAGTTTCGTCCTTTTTCGGATATTCTACGTATTTACACTTTCCAGAAATTATGTGGGGGTAATAATTTGGACCCCAAAATTTTATGAGAGTAAAAATGTGCCAGAGATTTTGTCGGTCCTGAAATTACAAGTTTTCCCTGCATATTCCTCATCCTCGCTCTCATCCACACGGATCACATCCCCGTGGCCGCCTTTGTCCACTTCCGGGAACGATCGGTCGTCAATCCGTTTTGGCCGCACGTGAGATGGCTTTGGTCCTTCTCAAAATTAGGGACAATAACCTCGCTGGTTACAAATATTAATTTTGATTTAAAAAAGATTTACACCCAATTCATTTTAATTTAAGTTAATTTAATCTAAAATAATTTTAAATTTTTTTCACTTAGAACCAATTTCATTTGAAAGCCAATATTATATAGGTGTAATAATCCATTTGAAACAAAATTTTTATCATGTTATTAAATTTTTATGAAATTTTCTTTTTTAATGTTTAAAAAAAATTCATAAAAAATTAATAGTATTATAAAAATTTTACAATCAATAGATTATTTCACCTAAATAATATTGACTTTTAAATAAAATTAGTTTCAAATAAAAAAGATGTAAATACAAAAATAAATTATTTTGAATTAAGTTGGCTTAAATAAAATGAATTGGCCCTTAATTCCACTTGACAAGATTTCTGAGGTTTTTGAAGTATGGTATTAATTACCGTAATTGGATTTTGATCAAATTGAGAGGCTAATAAAATAATTAGATGAATATTGGGCATGAGTTATGACGTACCAACTCTGGCACTGGTCGGAGTTTTTAATAATATTCAGGTATTTATTTTGAAAATGTTGGATGAGGTTCGAGGGTTCTTTTTCTATGGATTGGAAATAGATGTGTGAAGATTAATTGTAGTTGGATAGAGTGACTGATCAATCATAAACAGGTGTTAAAATTCAGCTGTTATGGTCTTTTAGGGGTTCTCTGGAGGGTTTATATGGAACGATCTTTTTTTTAAAAAAACATTTCCCGCCTCGCTGCTGCTATATACTTGTTGTATATATCTCTGTCTGTAATGGGTATTCAATTTGTTTGCTATTATAAAAAAATAAGTTAAAATTCATTTGTTGTTCTTAACCTTTTGCGTTATTCTAAGCAGATCATTAATCTTCATTTGGTTTTTATAAAGTCTCTAACTTTCTTTATTTTTTTTTTGTCCCAATCATGTGTTTGATTGCTTGGAGAATTTCATAAACAATTATAATATTATCCTAGATATGACGACCTCACATAAAAATATTCTAAAAATCAAAGAATATGGAGGAGATGATTGGTTTAAAATGGTTAACCAACACCTTTGTATTCACTTTATATAGAGTACTATGAAGACTGATTGGGTAGAAGTCTTCGATTCTATGAGCACCCATAATCTTAGGAATTAGAGGGATAAAGTGCTATTTGTTTGTCTCAGAATCTACCCTCCATTGAAAAAGAACAAGACTGCCACTATAATCAAATCACCCATAATTTACGAGTAAAATCCATCGGGGGTCACCTAGCTTATTTTTTTTGTCCTAAACGGGTACCTTACCTTCAAATTATCCTACCGATGTATCTTACCTCTTATCGCGTGTCCTATCTTGGTACTTTCCATTGATTCCATCGTTAAGTCTCACGGAAATTGCTGACGTGGCATTAATTAATGCTACAATAAACGTAAAATAATAACTTTGGACCCTAAACTTTTCTAATAACTAATTCTAACCCTTAAACTTCCACCAAAATCATTTTAGCCACCATCAACCTCTTCCTCTGTCGCTCACCATCCCAGCCGCCCTCGACCTCTACGTCGTCGCCCACTATTCTAACACAAGGTGTCACCGGAAGCCTGTGCGGTCGGAGCAGAGGAAACGGTACGGGTCGTCTCAATCGGAGTCGTCGATTTCGAGGAGGTCGTAGTCCCCGAACAATTCGAAATCCCCGAGGAAAAACTTGGTGATGGAGAACGTGACGATTTTAAGGCGTGGGGAGCCGTTGGATCGAAAGGCAAAGAACAACGAGTCGTCGAAGGAGGACGGTGGTCTGATCGTGATGGGTACGGGTCGTTTGGGTCCAGGTCCCGAAATGGTCCCAATGGATATCCTGATCGTGGATGCGAATACGCCGATGGCAAGGAAGGCCGACGTTTATGTCGGGTCGGGTTTCTATATTTCTCCGGCACCCAGCTCGCTTCCGCTGCCATCCTTCTCCAAGAAAAAGCAGGTAGCTGTCGATGACTCAGCGACTCGGGATCTCCGTCGATTGCTCCGGTTGGATCTCTAAGATCACATCTGAGGCCCAGATCTCAAAGATCCCGTTGTTGACTTGGATCTGAAAAAGAACGTTAATGCCCTGGATTTCACCTTTTTCAGGATCTGCGGAGGACGGGGAGGATGACGTAGAGGTCGATGGCGGCTGGGATGGTGGGCGACAGAGGAAGAGGTTGACGGTGGCTAAAATAATTTTGGTGGAAATTTAAAGGTTAGAATTAGTTATTAGAAAAGTTTAGGGTCAAAAGTTATTATTTTACGTTTATTGTAGCATTAATTAATGCCACGTCAGCAATTTCCGTGAGACTTAACGATGAAATCAATGGAAAGTACCCAGATAGGACACGCGATAAGAACTAAGGTACCTCGGTAGGACAATTTAAAAGTAAGGTACCCGTTTAGGACAAAAAAAATAAGCTAGGTGACCCCTGGTGGATTTTACCCCATAATTTACTAGTACACTACAAAGGAAATATACAAAAGCAACTGAAAATTACGATTTTAGTTGCAACTACCTTCAGTCGCTCCTACGTGGGCCATAGGTAGCAAGCGGCTGAACAGCAATTGAAAAGTCAATTGTTTGTTTAGTCACTCATGTTCTCCTACGCCAAACAACTATATATAAGAGAAACCTAAACAATAAGTTGGAATCATTAATTATAAGTTTTTTTATCCTTTTAAGAAAATTTTACTCTCTCTTCAATACCAAAACATTAGGGACTCTTTAACTACATTATATTATTTAGATTTTTTATTGCATTTACATTCTCATGAATCTTTGTTAAGTTTTAATTTGGTTTTCATCTTCCATTTCTACCCATCATAAACATAATTCTACCCATTAAAGTACACTAATGAATTTATAGTTAATCATTTAGTCACATGACCTATCAATTTAATAATTGATATAATTGGATTCTTTATGAGGTTTTTTTTTTCTAGAGTTAATGTTACCAACTAGAGTATTATTGTAGTAATTTTAATATATAATTATTTATTATTTCATTTATGTTTCAGTTACAAACATTTATTAAGAAATAATTTTGATTCACCAATTATGCCAAATTTATACATTAAATGTGTAATTCAATTATGTAAACTATAATTAATTATATAGTAACTAGAGGAAAACAATTAGTATAATTTAGCCTAACCTTGTGAGCTTAAGCAAGAAACAAAAAAATTCATGTTTATGTGATGTCAAAATGGTTATGTTTTTTATATATAATTTTAGGTAATTTTAATTCTATCCACAATCATTTGAACCCTTTGTTTCTCTTATTTTATTTTTTTAATTGAAAGAAATTTCTCATACTATCTAATGTTTCTATCCATTTTGCATTAATGGTAATGGATTTACACTTTTTCTATATAGAATTTTTTTTATAAAATAGTTTGAGATATAGTTAGATGCAATTAATTGTGTTATTTTTAATTTTGCTACACTATTCTTGTCTCTTTTGTTTAACTAAAAAAGTTAATCTATTTTTACAATTTCCATTTTCCCTTTAATTCTCCTTGCCTACTAACAGCTAATTTAAGTAATTTTTATATTAAATACTTATTAATATAAAAATAAAAAGTATAAAATATCATCTCAACTGTACATATTTTATTTTTAATGTAAGTTTGATACACTATTCTTTATTTGGTTTTGGAAGAACCTAAGAAAGAAAAATGCTTAAAATCCTTCTCACCTTTTATATTTTAAACAAATCATTATTCTTTAATTGTTACATTTATTTCTTTATAAAAAATTAAAAATAGCAAAATTTTATTAAAATGTATGAAATATAGATTTGTTTTTAATCTCTTATAAATTACTTTCTTCATTCCACAAAAACTAATCCTTTTGCTATTCACAGCAATTAATTTATAATTTTATCTATTTTAAAATTTAAAATACATTCAAGTCAAACTTCAATAAAAAAAAAGGTAAAATGATTAATTAATGCGAAACGGATGGAGTATTATTATTATAAAAATAATTAGGTAACTATATATATATATACATTTAAATTATATAAAAATAAACCCACACGTAAAAAAATTGGTTGATTCTAGGCCTAAATCCATAATTCACCCCCCAACTTTACTAACTCGGATACTTAACCCCTTTAACTATGACTCGAGCCAACTCAGCCCTTAAACTTTGTAAACTAAGACACATAACTCCCTCTAACTGATGAAAATAATCTTTTTTATTTTTTTAAGGGTTTAAATGACAATAACACTGAACAAAGAGGTTGAATTTGGCATTTCAGCAATTATTCTTTGACAGTTCATCTTCTTCCGCAATTTTAATTAGCATGCTAAGAATGCTCCTAATTTTCCAAAGAATTCTTTGATCCCCTGTATGTAAAGCTGCGGAGGAAGATAGCTTCTCAAATAGTAATATGCTGAAATACCAAGTTCGGTTATCCTGTTCAATGTTAACATCATATAAGTCCCTTGGAAACAAAAAAAAAAAAGCATTTCTATCAGATGAAAAAGGTTATGTGTCCCAGTTTACAAAGTTTGGGGACTGAATTGTCCTGATTCGTAGTTGAGGAGGTTTAGTGTCTAAGTCAACAAAGTTCAGGGTGAATTGGGGATTTAGGCCTTTCTTCTCTCAGCCCCTCTCTCTTTTCCAACACCAAACAATGCTTTCTTCTATTCTCTCTACAAGCCTCTCTTTCTTTCATCTTTAAGCTTATCTTTATTCCATCTCCGACCAAAGTAGCCTCCTCTTTTTCGTTGGCAGCAAGCTCTACTTGCAAAGCGACCTTGATTTGCATATCAGATTTAGGCTCTGCCACCAGTCCAACACCATTGTTTTGTCCCAGAGATCCACCTCGCCATACTTTTAATCAAAGGGCTTGAGTTCAAGAAGAATCGTTTCTCCAGCCTTTGATTCTAGAGCAATCCTTGGGTAGCCTCTAATTTGCAGGTCCTAGAAATTGGCCATGTCAGCCCTACTTCTCTAGCCTTTGATTCCTACTTATTCTTTTCCATTTTTTGTTTGGCTTTGGAATTTTAGTTGTTCATGCACCTTTGATTTTCTAGATTTCATTTTTAAGAAGCCTACTTCTATTTTTGTTAGTGCACCTAGGACAAGCTTAAACTAAATGGTCAGGTGCGAGAATGAGCGGTTAAATGTAGCATAAAGGCAAGCGAAGTAGGCACCGAGAGAATTGTGAAAGAGGAAAATTAGGGGAACAAGTCGATCTTATGGGACTTGACTATTTTTCTCTATTTGTTTGAGTTTTCTGGCAATTTGTTGACTTACTGCTGGTTTTGTTTCTTTTTGGTATGACTGTTGGTTTTATTTGATCCCTTTTTTTTAATCAATCTAGTCATCTTCTTTAAAAAAAAAAAATCCTATCGATTTGTGTCTGAAGCAACAGAAAGGTATAGGAAACATATAAACAGAGATAAAGGGAGATGGTGAACAAAAGGTGAAGGAAACTAAATACTGGCTAGCAACTAAAAGTTTTAGTCACTCCAATCAATTGCTGTCAGTCACCTTGCCACTGGCAGCTAAAAAAAAAGCAACTGGCTAATTCGGTCATTTTGCATTGCAGTCGTTCATTGTAATAGATTACAACTGATATTTCAATCACTTTTGCGCACAATTCTTATAGTGGTAGTTCGTAAACAATATAGGAATGATACCATCAAGCCCTAAAGCTTTCAAATTACCTAGGTCAAACAAAGCTCCTTTAATTTTTTTTTTCAGAAATGAGAGCATAAGGGTTTCCTTTTCTTGATTGAAGAGAACATTGGAGATGGAGGAGCAAAGTGATGATTGAGCTTCATCACAATAGGAAGGAAAAGAGGTAATTAAACACCTGATGGTAATAACTTTGGATTTTCTTTTTATTAGCCACCTCCTCATAAATCCAAGACTCATCATGAAATTGTGCCACCGAGATTCTTGAGGTTAATCTTTAAGTCCAACTATAGAGATGAATTGAAATTATTTTAAAGTTGTTGGTGACCAGTTTGACAAATAGAAAACATATGGTATAAAAAAACAATGATTTTGATATTTTAGTACAAATTGAAGACTTGAATGTAACTTATAGAAATTCTTCAACAAAAAATGTAAAAGCCAAAATTTTAAAATACTCTTTTTTTCTTATTATGATAATGGCAAAAGTGTTTGATTTTAAAATTCTAAGACAAGAAATGATATCATCACACAAAAATGAAAACAATTGTGTAGTTTTACATTTTTCAAGTTGTACAATTGTGTTGCAAGAGCTATTTAATAAACAATATGAAAACTTATAGCTTTAGTTATATATAATAAGTATCACAGGTTAGCCATCTGTTTTGATTGATTTTACAATAGTTACCAATATTGGCAATTGGCACTATCCATTGAATCATCTCTCTCTTTGAAAAAACAAAGAGTTGTTTTCAAATTAAAGTATATAATGTAAAATGAGAAACAACTACTACATCTAAACAAACATTAGATATTCGTGTCTCACTAGAAAAGAGAAGAGCATTTCTTATGATCACAGTTGTCACTAAACTGTAATAAAATTAAATATGCGCCGTTTAAGATCATCACAATAAAACATAAGAAATTCTTAGGTTGCAAATAAAAATTGACATATAATTGAGCCATCGTTGTGATGATTTTAATTGTTGCAATAATGATGATGATTTAGCAAGCACATGTGCATTAGTAACACTTCGGTGACTATTTTTTAAAACAAGGAATCTGTTATGATTTGTATTACGATATTTTTTGGAAACTATTCTTTCTGCAATGATTTGTTGATGGTAGGTGAAGCTTAATATTTTTTCAAACGGCAATTTATAGTATTAATTATTTTTTCATCTAAATTGAGAATGCGTAAACTGCACTAAAAGTCCCAAATCTTGAATTTCCATTGCAAATTGATCCTTAACCTCCATTTACCTACATATGATCCTAAACCTTTACAATTCATTGTATATTAGTTCCTATCCTTAAAAAAATTGAATTGAAACAAAAAACCGAATTAGAGAGAGAGAGGAAAAAAATGATAGTTTAAATGGTCCATTGACTATCAAAGGATTATGATATAAATTGGATTTATAAAAAAACTTTTACAAATTAATTTGAATTCTAAATCTCACATAATTATCCGATATCAACTTTCAAAATCTAATATAAATTGTAACTATCTTCCCATAAATTCATTATGTGTCATAATTTTTTTACATTTAATACACCATTTAAACTATCAATTTTCTTCTTTATAAATTAGATTTTTATGTGAATTTTATTTTTACTAAGATTAAAGACTAATATGCAATGAATTATAAAAGTTTAAGATCAATATGCAATGAAATGGAGGTTAAAGCCCAATTTGCGATGAGAATAAAGGGTTTAGAACTTTTCATACAATTTATCTAATTATAAATTAGGAAAATAATTTAAATTAACCAAAATTAATGAATAAAGTAATATATATGTAAGAAATTAGATATATGTACAAAAATAACTTCTATTTTGGTGGAGTCAACAAACTAGCAAAGAGCAAACAGAAAATGAATTTTTTTATACATAATCTGCTTATCTTTGATATTTCAACATTCCTTTTACAATTGAGTTCTAATAGTAAAAAAAAAATGGGGGGATTATCAGAGAAGTCAAAAAACTCTAAGATGGAAGACTCCGATTCCTATTCGACCTCTGACGCTGACTAAATTTCTCATCACCTTCTTTGATTGCTTAGTTTTGTCCTCTCTTTACTCTTTCCTCCTTCCTTTACTTTATTTGTGCTTTCAATTTCTAAGGTTTTATTTTTCATTCTTGTTCATAATCATTACTATATCAAGCTTTTATTTAGCTCAATTTCCCAACCTTGTGCCTGTTTTGCTCTCATTTATGTACTTCTATTGCATACTTTCAATTGTTAAGAGTTTCGGTTTATTGATTCATTTTTTGTTAGCTTATGATTGGCTATTCTATTCCTTTTCTCTATTTATCTTCATGTTTTCAATCTAAATATTGACTTTTTAGCTTGTTTGTTACACATGAGTTTTGTGTTGTTAGTTTTAGTTTTTCATTCTATTGAGTCATATGTGACCTTGTTCTTGTCCTATTATGTTGTTCGTTTTAACCTATTTCTATTGCTCTTTTACTGTTCTTTCCTGTTGAATCTTTTCTAGCTTTATTTTGATAGACTGATTTTCTTGTGTGGTTTCTCTTTCCACAGCAAATATCTTGTACTAGTTCTAAATTTTTTTTCTATATTTTTATTTTTTTCCCATAAGTCTAGCCTAGTTAGTTTCATCTTCTTTTTATGTCAACCCAAAACAGGTCCTTTAGCAGTTGAGTACGATTATCTTGGTCATTTCTACCTTTTAGTAGAGTAAGTGTTTCTATCCTTCTTTATTAGTCTTCTATTGCTTGGTAGATCTATTCTATAGTTAGTTTTAAAGTTCGGGGTTCATCTCTTCTTGTCTCCAATCTAATCCGTGGTGCAAAAGGTTGTTGTGTTGGTTGTTTGGTTGGATTTGTTGTGGTGCCATGATTAAAGAAAGGATTTTTATCAAACAAAAGTGAAGTTGTTTCTTTTTAGTCAAAATAGCCCATTCACAAAGAGGAAAAAACTATATATCCCTTAGTTTACACAACATAATGAAGTAGATAGTCTGGGTCATCTTGTAAAGGTTTTATTAGTTATTGAAGGCTATTGGCATTTTTTTGCTTATGTCATTGAAGATGAGGTTATGGCAGCTCCTTGATGTTATTTTTTTAACTGTATTTAATTTCTCACAAGCGGAATTCTCTCAATGAATTAGCTAATTATCAACACAACTATGCCAACAATCCAATTTTCATCAATATTTTACCTTTCTCCGGGGTTATTCTTTTAAAGATAATGGAAGATCATTTCCTTCAAGCTTTTAAATCCCTTGTCAATCAAGCTAATAAATAAAAAAAAACCAAAGGTGGAGGATGATATCACAAACCTTAAAGGTTAGAGGAGTTTGAAGCAGAGCAAAAGGTTAGGGAGCAATAAGTTGAAAACCTCATCAAAGAGTTCAAGAATCAAAAGCTCAATGTTTGGCTTAAGTTTGCCAAAACTAAAAAAGAGCATATTTTTCAAGTTGGGAAGCTAAAGTGGAAATTGGTAGATTTAGAGTGCAAAAATCAAAGCCTTTAACAAGGATTAAAAGTAGATAAACTCAAAGCATCAAAATTTACAACATGTTTTCAATAAAGTTTCTTTGGCTCTCCTGATATTTCAAAGTTCTTAGAAGCCAATAAGTTAGGTGCTTTGGTTCATTCTTCCTCTAATGTCAAACAATTGTTGTTTTTTAGATGAGAAGGTAAGTGAACAATATGTTTCAAGTGTGGTAATGCTTTGCATAAGAGATCAAGTTGTTTGAATCAAAAATCTATTTCCCAAATAGTTGAGTTCTAGGGCAAATAAGGATAAAAGTTTCAACAAGGTTTTTTTACAGCAACATTGCCAATGAGAATACTCTACTAAATCTATTCATCCTTTAAAGATGAATCTAAACTAATCTATGATTTATTTTCCTCTTGTCGAGTTGAAGGACAAGAAAGTTTCACAACCATGTTCCCACTAAAGGTGATAATCAATTGCAGACTTTCACTATTAAGCAAAGATGCTCTTCTTCCTCTTATCATTCTAAGTTATTAAAAAATCATTCAAAGTGAATTTTTTTATCAAAGAAGCATCATAAACCTCCATTCTCTTCAACACTAATCAACTTCTTGAAGATGGAATTGGATGATTAGTCCAAGCATCCCATATGATATGAACCCGGGAGGCACAGATACAACCTTTTTGAAGCACACCAAGGGTTTTAACTCAAGCATGCTAAAAGGGTCCAATTCAAATTGTTAGAAGGCCATTTGGAGCTCAAATCCACTAGGAGCTAAGGGGCTAGCAACTAAGGAAGCCGAGCTAAAGTTTATTGACACACTAGAGGTTGTCTTGGCTCACCCTATACTTAAGCCCCCTTGGAGCACCACCTGATAGCCCACTAAGAATGAGTTTTGGATAGCCCTAATATGGTGCGTGCATTATGAAGGATCAATGTTTAGTTACATGTTTAAAGTGTTAAAGGGCCTTACTAAGCTGCATTTGAAGCCGGGACACCATAAGAGTCCTTCATGCCTCCTTCAAGCCTTTCAGGTGCTCTTCCTATGCACTATGGTACCATATTTATCTATAGCACCCATGATAGACCCTATGAACCATTTGTGGGCAAACATGAGCATTTCATGGAAAATTAGCAATATTTAGGCCAAGTGAGTTGTACACGACAGAAAGGAGCTTATATGTCAAGATGGTTGTTTCATCATGCTCACTTGAAGCCTTTATTGTGTCACAAATTGGTCTGTCTACATCTGAGGCTTTTAGGACATATCTAATTCTCTTTTCCAACAATTTTGAACACATTATTCAAGCATGCAAGTCCATGATACACAAGGGAGAAATTTGTCATGAAAGGCATACAAATAGACATGTTTTACAAACTACAAGGGTCTTTGCATGTTTTCTATTTCTACGTGGACTTGAAATTGTTCCCTATGAGCTTGATTATGTCATACACACTAGTTTCTTTAGGAATTTTTATTATTTTATTATTCCTAAGTATTTTAGTAATATTATTCCTTGTTACTTTAAGTATTTTCCAACTAGGACTCCTAGTTAAATTAGACTTAGGTCTTTGTGTGGTACCATACATATTTTTTTCAGCCCATCAAAAGGGCAAACATTTCTTCCATGTTTACGCAGCAGATTTTTTGATTAATTTTCCAATGAAAAATCTCTTCTCCTAAGTTCTTTAAAACTTATCTATCTTGAATAAAACTAAGGAGGATTTCTTAGTGTAGTTCTTTTTTATTATTCTCTTAACTTCATTTCTGCAATTTTGATCTTTTTTTTGAATTCTGATTTTGGCTTTCTTTCTTTCCTTCTCTATTAATTTCTATTTCTTTGATCGATTTTTGGTGAATTGGCAATGTCCATTGAGGTTTGCAAAAGATCTTAGAGGGATTATCACGTCACCCTGTTCAATTCAAATCAGGAAGAAGGAAACCATGCAACTATGGTCCTACTAAAAAGAATAAACAGCTTGGTAGCAATTAGTCTGTGGTTTTCTATTCAGCAAATAAGGAACCTTCTAGATCTCGACTGTCCAAGTTATGTAAAACTGTCAAAGGGGAGGCACACCAAATCGGTTGGGGTGCCATCTTCATCCATGTCTCCTATTAATGCCAATGATAAAGCCGTGTCTAGATGTCTTTGAAGACTATAAGCTGATGTGCAAGAGAGCGTGCTCGGTTGACATCCAATTGTTTGCCAAGAGGCTCAAAGTTTCCTTAAAGGATGCTTTTGATGGTGCTACTAATTCACTTTTGGTCTATGGAAGTCAGACAAGGTCTCGTATCATTTAGAGGATTTAGCAACAACACCAAGTCCTTTTAAATCATAGAGGACCCTAGATTGATTTGGTCTCCTCTTTATGGGACTATATTATGTTGTTATGTTGTCTTCCTCTTCCTTGTTCCTTTCTAAGTCTTTATTCCGAGTCCCTAAAAAGAACCTTTTTTCACCATTAATTTTCTTGAGTTCTTTGTTTTTTCTTTAATCTTGAATTAGTAGCAACGTACTCAAGTGAACAATTTGTCCTATATTCCATCAAAGTTGAAATAAATCTATAAATTTGGTATTGAAATTTTGTAAAGTTAACCGAATTTTAATTATGCTTTTTTTTTATTCTTAGAAATAATTGCCTGAATGTATATCATTAATTTTCTACTTCGCAAGACTTTTATCTTCCTTAAGTTCCGTTTTACATCAGAATTTTTTCTTAAAAAAAAAATCTTTAATATCCATGAATAACAACTTCAAGCCTTTTAAAAGCCAATCTCACGCTCTAATATTCTAAATAAAGCACTGCAAGTGAGAGAATTCCCTAGAATGATGATTAAACTTTTTACAATTTTTTCGTTTTATCATAGTTTTAAGTCTATTCACCCTATTTCAATTACTATTGAAACGATCATAAGGTGTTAAATTACCATCTACGAGCTTAATTGAGATTTTTCTTTTCAAGTTTTAGAGTTGTATTTAACTTTACAACTGGTGCATGTTGTAGAGAGTAAATTTTATGAATGGTCCTTAAATTTTAGTTATTATTTTCCTTTAGTTTCTAACCTATTGAATGTTCTGTTTTAACCCTAAATCTATTGAAAATGTTTCATTTTAGTCCTAAAATCTATTGAAAATGTCTCATTTTGGCCCCAATTTGATGAAATTTGTTAACTCAATGTATTTGTCTGATAACGACTTTTTAGATCATAATTTAAATTATTCAAAAACTATTTGCAATAAATTTAATCTATATAATAATTTTTTTACAGTTAATAAAAAATTTAAATTATTTTTTTTTCTCTGTAGATTAAAGATATTTCATTCAGAAAGAAAAAACTACTAATTTAAATTCTCTACTGATGGCCTACGGCGGCTTCATCGTGTGTCATTGTAAGAGTGGGGAGGGCTTCTAATGGAGGAGAACACTTTGAGAGGAGATTCCCCAGTGGAGGATACCTGAAATACTTTCAAAAAAACACGGGTTAGGAGGTCCCCGGTGTGCGTTCCCGGGGAGGAGCCTCCGACGCCCAAGTTAGTATTTTCAGATAACTGGATTATGTGTTCTTTTGTGTATTCAAAGAGAACTTTTCATCTTACCTTTCTAGAACGCTTTCAGGGTGTTTTATACAGGAGGCGTGCAGAAGCCATTCCCCTTTAGTTGTCGTCCCAGATTATGACACGTGTCCGGCGGGATGCGATCCCTGCTTTTTCTGGAACGAAGGGACGTGTATCTCAGCGAAAGTCGCTGGGCTAACAGCCTAGTCATTCCGAAGGCATCATATCTATGCGTCCCTTTGATGACGTGTCCCAATGATAGCGTGTCAGAATGTACTTGGGGGACGAATTTATGGGGAGGTGTCAGAGGCTCCTTAAATGCTTTGTTCGTACCTTTCGAGGTTACTCTAACGTCTCGGGGCATATATTACCCGAGGATGGTTCCTCCGAGGGGTACTTCTGTTTCCGAAGAGGGTTCGATCGTTCTACCGAGGTTGGTTCTACCATTGCCTGAGGGAGCGAATTCCCTATATTAGGCCAGGGGGATCGTTTATCCTTCTGACCTCGGCTGGTAGTTTCCCTCTGCCGAAGTCAGTACTCCGCCAAGTTTAGGAGCTTGGCCGTTGATGGGCACCTCGGCTATCACATGCCCCCTCTCGGAGAGCCGAAGCGGGTGCTTCGGCTATGTTTTCGAGAAGGTCCCTTTGCCGGTCTGGCAGCTAAATCCTTTCTTGGGAATCGGCCTCGCTTCAGAAGTCGCTTATTCAAAGCCGAGGTACCCCTCTCTAGTTTTCTAGGCACCATCGGAATGTTTGTTACTTTTTTCTTTTTGCCTTTTCTGCCACGGATCTGTGAATCGTCGCGTCCTTTGCCAAGCGTGTCAGTCATGGGTGACCGCGCCTGGGTTTTCGCGATGCTAGGGGGACGTGCCCTAGTTCCTCGCGCTATGTGACACGTGTATGCTGTTGGATGGTGAAGCAGTTATGCTGGTTACGTCAACTGCACCCCTTCGCCTTCAAGGAGCAATAATGAGGCGGTTTCTTTTTCAAAGGATGATTATGACGACGCTTCACTTATCCTTCTTCGGTCTATATAAGTTTCTTCCGTCCTATTTTGTCTCATTCTTTTGCTTTAGCTCTTGTCTGTTCCAGAGCCTTTTCTTGCCCCTTTTCCTTTTTCCGGCGGTGATTCTTGCGGCAGTGTGACCTCCGGCGATTCCTTGCAGCGGCGTTTCTCAGCCCAGGCTTTGGCAAAGTCTTTGGTGGGTGCTCCTTTTTGTGGTTTTGTTGTTGTTCCCCCTTTTTTCTCCCAAAGTCATCTCTCTTTTTCTTATTTTTTTTGAAAAATGTCAAATCCAACTCCACTGAGTCCGATCCCATTGATGACTGTGCGCCCTCTTTCTGCAAACCTTGCTTCCCTTGAAACTTATCCTTGCTCCACTATTTTGGAAAAGATGGAAAAGTGGGTGGCCAAGTACTACCTCCCTTCTTATATCACACCGAGGTTACCCCTCCCGGGATCTTATGGCTACGCAGCTTCTCCAGGGGAGGTTACCGTTTACCGAGCTCAACTGAAAGCCGGTCTTCGGTATCCCCCTCATCACATGATATGTGAATTCTGTGATTTCCACGGCATTGCCGTGAACCAACTCACCCCAAATTCTTACTCTTACTTCAATGCCTTCCTCTGCATGTGCGGGGTGTTCGGCATAAACCCCCACTTCACCTTCTTCATGCAATACTATAAACTCCACCCGGTCCCGAAGGGTGGTTTTTACTACCTCCTTCCCCGAGGGTCCGGGAGTAAGAAGTTCATGTTTACCTTCGCTAATAAGGACAGTTGGCGAGGGTGGCAGAAGCAGTTTTTCTTTTTGCGGGTTCCCGAGTCTTGGGGCCACGTGCCTATCAGATGGGCTTCCAGAACTTTAGAGGCCGACGTCGTCAATGCTAGGAAGCCCCTTACTCCGGTAATGCTTGCTGATTTTGAGAACTTCGACAAACGTATTCGGTTAGTGTCGGACTGGGACTCCGGGGCTCCTTCACGTTCACTCTACCCCTTTCCTATTAAGTGGGATCTTATGTCGGAGGAAGTTCTTCGGGAACTGGGAGTGATAACTGCCCACAAGAGTGACCCCGGCATGCCCGTGCCTGTTCTTCCGGGGAAGAAAGCCTGGATAGTCATGCTCCTTTGGCGTGAAATTTCTTATCAAGCTTTTTCCGAGAGTAAGTCATCTTCCAGGGTTTGGCTTCTGGCTTTCCTTTTGGACTTACACTGATATTTTACCTTTTTGCAGAGATGGGCGATCAGTCTACCGAGTTTTATAAATCGCTCTTCGACAGTCAGGCTAAGCGGGGAGAGCAAGTTTGCAGGAAGACTTCCGGTAAGAGGAAGAAGTCGACTGCCGGCCCTTCTAAGTCCAAGAAGGCCAAAGCTACCACTCCTACTCCTCCTTCCCCCGAGGACGTAGTTGAGGTGGAAGATCAGTCCTCAGCTCAACTACCGACGGCCGATAATCCTCCTTCGGAGCCTGACATCCTCGGGGAGACACTTAGTCCTGCGCCTGCTACCAAGATTCCAGCAGAGCGAACGTCTGCCCAGGAGTTTGAAGAGGGCAGAAGAAGGAAGGGAAAAAACATCCCTGAGGATGTTCGGGAGGTCGGTTCTGAGGAGGGCGTCCCCGAAGTTCCACCAGGTTGGTTCCTTAGCCATTCCGCTACAAATCTCAGTATTTTTCGTATCTACGATTTTTTGGATGAATGGCTAAGGGATGACGTTTTGATGGAACTTCGGCGTGACCTTGCAGAGAACGCCCCTACTGCTTCCTGGATGGAGACTTATGACCGTCGGAGGGCTCTTCGGGACCGACGGATTCCACGGGGCAGGGTGCCACGGGAGCCTTTCTGGACGTTCACAGAGGACATGGATTTGTTCTCTGAGGATAGCCAGCTGATGGCTCCACAAATGGCGACGGGGGTGTTGACTCATGCCACTTTTCAGTCCCTTACCACCGAATGTCCCAACGAAGAGATCCTCGCGGCGAGGATGACCGAACACGCTGCTCAGGTGATCCTTCCTTTTTAGAAAATTGTTCTTCTAAGCTATCACTACCTTCCGATACTTTTTTGACGCTTCTGTTTTTCTGCAGCTTTTGGCATACAGCGGGTACTTCCGCGCCTGGTCAGCGAAACAGACGGAGACCCGTTCTCGGTCCGAAGATTCCTTGCGCCAGACGAAGGAGTCTCTCGCCCAGTATGCCCTAAAATATGGCGAGTTGAACAAACTTGCGAAGGAAGACCTTGGGAGTCTTCGGACCGAGGTTGTGTCCAGCAGGCAGGAGCTTCTCACTGATTTCTCAGCCAAGGTTGAAGACCTCGGTTCAAAGTGCGTGACTCTTTCTTTAGAGAACGAGGCCCTTCGGAAGAAGACCGCTCAAGACAGCGAGGATCTTGCGAAGGCACTTGCTGAGATTGAGTCACTGAGGAAGAAGGAGACGAAGAGCAAGAGGAAGAAGAAGCTGGAGGAGAAGATTGTTGCGCTGAAAGCTGACCTGAAGGCTCTTGGTGCCGAGAAGGACCGTAGCGAAGAGCAAATGTCGAAGACGTCCTACCAAGATGGCTTTTGCTTGGCTCGTCATCAGGTCCTCGCTCGGTACCCTGGGCTTGACCTTTCTCACTTATCTGCCTTGGATTTTCCCAAAGAGCCTAGATCTTCGTGGTCCAAGGTCGAGTTCCTTAATCTTCCTCCGGCTCGCCCTGCACCTTTGACTGAGTCCTCCGGGGATGATAATGTTGAAGAAACGTCGGATACCCCTGCTTAGTCATAGGCTTTCTTCTTCTTTCCTCTTTTGTATCTTTTGACTTATCATTTTTAATGAAGAATTTTTTCCTCCATTCTTCGTTCTTTCTTCCGAATACGCTTTCTCAGAAGCTGGTACGATTCTAAGTTTACCTTTTTTTTTTTTTTTTTTTTTGGAGAACATCCGCACCTTATTTTTTCGGAAGGAACCTTTCTGGACTGCTTTCTTGCTCGGACGAGTTTTTAAGCCAAGTGAGGAATTTCGTAAGGAAGAATCGTCAGGCATGCTCTTTTGGTAACGAGGGCATATTCGTCATTTATTTTTACTGACGACTTCGGGGAGGAGTATCTTACAGGCTTTCTTCGAAAAAAAATGTCTAAGTATAGAATTTTTTCAGAGAGCTTGAATGCCAGGTATTCTTCAACTCTACTCCCTCAACGTTACCCAACTTAAAGACCCCTGGGCGAACTTCATCAAGGACCAAATAGGGTCCACTCCAATTTGCCCGAAGTACACCTTGCGATGGCCTTCTTTGTTCGAATTCGGTCTTCCGGAGAACAAGGTCTCCCTTTTTGATCTCCTTTTTCCTTACATGTAAATTGGCGGTGCGTGCTATCCGCTGCTGGAATGCCTTTCTCCTTAACTCGGCCATTTCGCGATGCTCTTCGAGGAGGTCCAATTTTGCTTTCAATCCAAGCTCATTTCCTCATTCATCGAACACCTGTACTCTTACCGAGGGCTGCGTGACTTCAATGGGAATAATGGCCTCAGTCCCGTATACGAGCGAGAAGGGAGTCTCTCCCGTGGCTCTTCGGGGAGTCGTTCGGTAGCTCCATAGCACACTTGGAAGCTCTCCTGGCCATTTTCCTTTTGCCTCCTTTAGCCGTTTTTTTAGACCATCTTTTATTGTTCTGTTAGATACCTCTACCTGCCCATTGCTCTGAGGGTGAGCTACTGGGGAAAAATGTATCTTGACGCCAAGGTCCTCCATGAATTCCTGGAACCCCTTGTCAGTGAACTGGGTCCCGTTATCGGCCACTATAACCCTCGGAATGCCAAATCGGCATATGATGCTCTTCCATACAAATCTTTGAGCGTCCTTCGCCGAGATTGACGCTAGTGGTTCTGCCTCTATCCACTTAGTGAAATAGTCCACTGCAACGATGCAAAATTTTACTCTGCCGGGGGCGGTTGGGAGAGGTCTGATAAGATCAATGCCCCATACGGCGAAGGGGCAGGGATAGTCTGTTGCATTTACTCTTTCCGAGGGTAGCTTTTGGATATTGGCGTGCCTTTGGCAGTTGTCGCATCTTCGGACAAATTGCCTTGCGTCCTTCCTTAGGGTAGGCCAGAAGTAACCTTAGCGGAGTATTACTCCTACGAGGACGTCTGTCCCTATATGGGAGCCAAACACTCCTTCATGTACTTCTTCAAGTACTTTTTTGGCGTCATCCTCGCTTATACATCTTTGCAGAGGAGTTGCGTACCCTTGCCTGTACAGTTCTTCTCCAATGAGGAAGTACCTCCCTGCACGCTTTCGGACCTTTGCGGCTTCTTTAGGATCCTCGGGAAGCTCTGAAGTTGCCAAATATTTCTTAAGGGAGCTTTGCCATCCCTCCCCCGTGGTTTTTATGCACATTAACTCCGTGCTGGGGTGTTCTAGCACTTCGGTGGGTTCCTTAGCTTTGGCCAAGGCATCCGCTTGGGTATTATCCTTCCGGGGCACGTTCTTTATGTGCACCGAGTCGAAATCCTCAATGAGTTTCCGAACGAGATCATGATACTTAGCCAAAATTGGGTCCTTTGCCGCATATTCTCCCCTCGTCTGTCGGACTACTAATTGTGAATCACTGTGGGCCACAAGGTTCTTCACACCTACTTTTCTGGCCATTTTCAGTCCGGCTATGAGGGCTTCATATTCGGCAATGTTATTGGTAACATTAAAACCGAATTTGACTGCTTTAGAAGCTTCCATGCCTTCGGGACCCTGAAGGACTATTCCAGCTCCTTGATGCTCTGCGCCTGACGCTCCATCGACGAAGAGCTTCCATTCTGGATCAATTTCTGTTTCACCTCCCGCGAGTGGTTCGATCTTTTCAATCTCAGGAATCTCGGCAATGAAGTCTGCAAGTGCCTGAGCCTTTATTGCCTTTCTAGGCTCGTAAGTAATGTCATATTCAACGAGCTCGATGCACCATTTTGAGAGTCTTCCCGAATGCTCTACTTTTTTCATCACACCTCGCAGGGGCAAATTACTTCGTACGGTGATGGCGTGTCCTTGGAATTAGGGTCGTAATCTCCTACCCGCCAGTACTAACGCGTAGATGGCTTTTTGGAGCAACGGATACCTCATCTCGGCGCCGTGCAGGGACTTGCTTACGTAATACACCGGCCATTGTTTCCCAGCCTCTTCTTTCACTAAGACGGAACTTACCATTTTTTCAGTGACTGCAAGGTAAAGGATGAGAGGTTCCCCCTCCCGAGGTTGTCGAAGTGTTGGGAGGCGAGTTAGATAACTCTTGAGCTCTCCCCAGGCTTTCTGGCATTCTGCATTCCATGGGTGTTCCTGGTTTCCGGAGGTACCACCTTCCTTGGAGACTTTGGTGAGTACTTTGAAGAACGGGCGACATTGGTCACCATACCTAGAGATGAATCTACTTAGGGAGGTGATCCTCCCGGTAAGCCTCTGTATGTCCTTGATAGACGTAGGTGTCCGGAAATTCAGCAGGGCTTTTACTTTCTCAGGGTTAGCGTCTATTCCCCTTTCTGACACCATAAACCCGAGAAATTTTCCTGCGTTTACTCCGAATACACATTTTTCGGGATTAAGGCGAATGCCGAACTCTCGAAGTCGCTGGAAGGTTTCGGTTAAGTCGGTGATATGATTACCGGGCACTCTGCTCTTGACTATCATATCGTCGACGTACACTTCCATGTTCCTACCGATCTGTGCGTCAAATACTTTGTTCATCAGTCTTTGGTAGGTAGCTCCTGCGTTTTTGAGCCCGAAAGGCATTCTGACATAGCAGTAAGTACCTATCTCTGTGATGAATGCTGTTTTTTCCTCATCCTCGGGGTTCATTCAGATCTGATGATACCCGCTAAAGGCGTTGAGGAAGCTAAGCAGTCCGTACTCAGCAGTTGAGTCTACCAGCTGATCTATGGCCGGTAATGGATAGGAGTCTTTTGGACACGCATCGTTTAAGTTTCGGA
Source organism: Aquilaria sinensis (assembly GCA_005392925.1). NCBI lineage: Eukaryota > Viridiplantae > Streptophyta > Magnoliopsida > Malvales > Thymelaeaceae > Aquilaria > Aquilaria sinensis. The sequence goes on from SMDT01003049.1 coordinate 204,599, forward strand.
AGTCGATGCACATTCGAAGCTTTTCACTGCCCTCCTTTGTGGCTATAACCACATTGCTGAGCCATTCGGGGTATTTTACTTCCCTTATTACCCCGGCCTCGATGAGGCGATTAACTTCGGCTTTGACGAAGGACCTTTTGTGAGCTGATAGATTCCGTTTTTTCTGCCGAACTGGTCTGACGTGTGGTTGCACTTTAAGATTGTGATGGATTATGCTGGGGTCAACCCCAGGCATATCCTTCGGCGAATAAGCAAATAGATCTTTGTTCATGCATAAAAAGGATACAAGCCTCTTTTTGTCCCCTTCGGCCAGTTTCTTTCCAACTCGGGTGTTTCGGCCGGGGATTAATTCTACATCTTCTGTTTCTATTTTTTCGAGGCTTTCCGTTTCTTCTGCCGTTGCCTTTTCGTCCATCAGGACCTTTTTTCCTTCTGTCGAAGTCTGTACCTGGATCTTGGTCGGGCTTTACCTGGCCCTCGTAAAGACTTTTCTAACCTCGGCTTAATCAATGAAGATTTCAGCGTCTCCGTCTTCGATGGCGAAGGTGACCGTTAAGTACCTTACATCTGGCCGAATGTGAAAATTACCCTGAGTCTGCCTTCCCAGAATGGCGTTGTATGCTGACGGTACATCAATGACTATAAATCTTGTTCTGCCAGAGGCGATTAAGTTTTCTTTGCTTTTAGAGGAGACCCCTTTCAGCATCACGGGCAAGTCGATGTACCCAAGGACTAGGAGTTCAGATGGTCCGACGCCGAAGGTGGGGGAACTGACTGGGCTAAGGTCGCTTTTTGAGATATCTAATTTTCCCAGCAGATGAGAAAAAATGACGTCGGCGTTCGAGCCGTCATCGAGGAGTACTCTCTTGACGTCCCAGCTCCCTATTCTTGCCATGACAAGGAGGGGGTCGTCATGAGGGAATTTTATCACAGACCCATCCCTACGGGTGAGCCTTCGGGAGGTGCTCCTGTACTCCATGATGGAGACTTCTCTCATCTTCCTTTTTCTCTCGGTCGAGGGCATCCCTGTAGTGATGGTTTGGATGATCCCCGCCGAGGGTGGCAGACTTTTCCGGGGACTTCGGTCCCGTCGTCTATCTGAGTCATACTCTTCATCATCTGCTCTCCTTTGCTCTTCTTTTCTCCCTTTCGGAGAGGGCATCCGCAGATATCGCCGAAGTTGCCCCTGTTTGATCAGGGACTCGATGTACTTCTTCAACTGGTAGCAGGCTTCAATGTCGTGGCCATGTTCTTGGTGAAATTGGCAGAATTTCTTCATATTCCTTTTATTTTCCGGGGCCATGGCCTTTGGCCTTGGGATTGCTGTCCCTTGCCTTTCTAGGGTCATCAGAATGCTAACTCTTGTGGTGTTCAGGGGAGTGAATGCTGCGGGCCTTTTCCCTCTTTGCATGCGGGACCGTTTTCCCTCGTTCTGCTGGTGCGGCTGGTGGCCAGGCCCTTCGGTGCGAAGGTGTTCTGCCTTAGGTCCCCCCATTCTAAGTTCTTCAGCCGTCATGTGCTGTTCGGCTCTTCTGTAGAATTCCCCAAGAGTTTCTTGGGGATCTTTGGAGAATTCATAGAACAGCTGGGAGTCCCTTCGCAGTCCTCTGACCATTGCCAAGATGCGAATTTCCGGTCGAAAGTCTGGTACGCTCAGCGCTTCTCGGTTGAATCTTTCAACATAATCGCAGATGGTCTCCCCTCTTTTCTGCGCTATGTCAAACATTTGCACTGGCATTTTGGCAGTTGGCCTACTGCCAATAAACTGTTGGGTGAAAGAAGTAGATAGTTCTTGGAAGGTCAACAAACTTCCCTGGGGCAAAGAGCCATACCATGCTGTTGCTGGTCCTGAGAGTGTCACCTCAAAGCATTTACAGAGCGTGGCGTTGTCCGCGCCGTGGAGCACCATGCTTCGCTTGTATTTTGTCAGCCCATCATACATTTCCAGTGCGCCTGGGGGTCACTTCGCCCATCATACATTTCCAGACGAGGAACCCTGAAATCACTGGGCATAGGCGCCTCTACTACCTCGCGTACGAAAGGCGACTCCTCTCCGGTGTAGGAGTCGGACAACCGGGACCAGACTGGTTTTCGGGAGATCTGTTTCTCGACCTTTTCCAGCCTTCCCAGGATCCTTTCCATGAGGGTGGCAGTGCTGGTTCCTTCCTGCCGTCGTGTGTTTGCTGGTAGTGGCGAATTTCTTCTTCGCCTTGGGGAACGACTCCGGCGAGGGGGAGAAGGGGACCTCTGGTAAGGGGATGCGCTCCGTCGACAGGAGGCCCTGGTCTCTTTTGGGGCTCCCCCTCTGGCGGGGCGCGTCTCAACGGGTTCACCATCTGTTGAATATGCGTCAAGGGAGTCTCCACTCCCTGAACTCCGGTGAGTAGATCGCGAGCTCCTTTCCCGACGGATGGTCGAGGGTGAGGCTCTCTGAGTGGGTGAAGGTTGGGGCAACCTCTGATCAAGTTGCTGAGTGATTTCGGCAACGATAGAACGCTGGAAATCCCGTAGGAAGCTCATCGTTACCGTTACTGGACGGTCGTCCTCCATCATGGATGTTTCTGCCACAGGCAAAGGGGTCGCCTGTTGAGTCTCAGGTGCGAGGGGGGATCTTGGAATCCCTTTATCCTTCGAGCGCCGAGTCTCCACGACGGCGACATGGGACAGGGTTCCCACAGACGGCGCCAAATGATGGCCTACGGCGGCTTCATCGTGTGTCATTGTAAGAGTAGGGAGGGCTTCTGATGGAGGAGAACACTTTGAGAGGAGATTCCCCAGTGGAGGATACCTGAAATACTTTCAGAAAAACACGGGTTAGGAGGTCCCCGGTGTGCGTTCCCGGGGAGGAGCCTCCGACGCCCAAGTCAGTATTTTCAGATAACTGGATTATGTGCTCTTTTGTGTATTCAAAGAGAACTTTTCATCTTACCATGCTAGAACGCTTTCTGGGTGTTTTATACATGAGGCGTGCAGAAGCCATTCCCCTTTAGTGGTCGTCCCAGATTATGACACGTGTCCGGCGGGATGCGATCCCTGCTTTTTCGGGAACGAAGGGACGTGTATCTTAGCGAAAGTCGCTGGGCTAACAGCCTAGTCATTCCGAGGGCGTCATATCTAGGCGTCCCTCTGATGGCGTGTCTCAATGATAGCGTGTCAGAATGTACTTGGGGGACGAATTTATGGGGAGGTGTCAGAGGCTCCTTAAATGCTTTGTTCGTACCTTCCGAGGTTACTCTAACGTCTCGGGGCATATATTACCCGATGATGGTTCCTCCGAGGGGTACTTCTATTTTCGAAGAGGGTTCGATCGTTCTACCGAGGTTGGTCCTACCATTGCCTGAGGGAGCGAATTCCCTATATTAGGCCAGGGGGATCGTTTATCCTTCTGACCTCGGCTGGTAGTTTCCCTCTGCCGAAGTCAGTACTTCGCCAAGTTTGGGAGCTTGGCCATTGATGGGCATCTCGGCTATCATATTTACTGTCAAAAAATATTAAATTGTTTAAATTTATTGAAAAACAGTCACCGAATATTTAAATTAGAATTTAAAAAGTTTTTGTCAGACGATTATTCTGAATTAATGAATTTCATTTAACGAGGGATTAAAATGAAACAATTTTAATATGTTTATAACCAAAACAGAGCATTCAATAGGTTAAAAACTAAAAAAAAAATAATGATTAAAGATTAGAGACCATCTATACAATTTACTTAAGTTGTACAGCAGTAGAAGTCTACTAACAGATTTTCTTACTTAAAATTAATATTTATCAATTTTATTAATAAATAAAAATTTGGCCGAGGGTAAAATATAAAATAATCTAGTTTACCATATATTTTTCATCAGGTTCAGCACCAAATTAATTAATTCAGGGAGTGCAGTTATTTATTTTCAGTGTTTTGTTACTTTAATTACTACGTTCCCGGGCTAACTGAATTAGCAATAAATGCCATAATTAACTAAAAGTAACCGACAGGACCTACTCAGGAAGTAACCTGAAAATATACTAGCCTCCCACTATTGTTCATCGTGATTATTATTCCTTCCGTTTCGGTTTATTTGTAAAGAAATGGAAGGAATATAACTTGTTGGCGATGGAGAGGTTTGGTGACAGAACTCTTTGACCTGATCACGTGCACCCTTAGCCACCAACTCCAACAATCCAACCTAGACGTCAATCACTTGAACCGTCACTGATAAATAAGCGTCACATTGTGGAGCCAATGCCACACCCACATCACACTCACACTTCGAACTTACAATGGCTCTAGACTTCCCCCTCCTCCGGGAGGCCATCGCGGCCGCAGTGCTCTTCCTTGTCACCCGCTACTTCCTCCGCGCCCTCCTTAGTAAATTTAACCGGAAACTGCCTCCGGGCCCCACCGGGTGGCCGGTCCTTGGCGCCCTTCCTATCTTAGGCTCCATGCCCCATGTCACCCTAGCCAAACTCGCCAAAAAGTACGGCCCTGTTATGTACCTCAGGATGGGCACGTGCAACATGGTTGTGGCCTCCACGCCTGCCGCCGCCCGCGCCTTCCTCAAAACTCTGGACGTTAACTTCTCCAACCGTCCGCCGAATGCCGGCGCCACTCACTTGGCCTACGACTCCCAAGACATGGTCTTTGCCGAGTATGGCCCCAAATGGCGCCACCTCCGCAAGCTGAGCAACCTCCACATGCTCGGTGGCAAGGCGTTGGAGGACTGGTCCCGTGTCCGAGACGTGGAACTGGGCCACATGCTTGGAACCATGTGTGACGCCAGCCGGCGAGGAGAGGCCATGGTTGTGCCGGAGATGCTTGCGTATGCGATGGCCAACATGATTGGACAGGTGATTCTGAGCAGGCGAGTGTTCGAGACGAAGGGGTCGCAGTCGAACGAGTTCAAGGACATGGTGGTGGAGCTGATGACGGCTGCCGGGCTCTTCAACATCGGGGACTTCATTCCGTCGATCGCATGGATGGACTTGCAGGGGATCGAGCGGGGGATGAAGAAGCTGCACAAGAGGTGGGACCTTTTACTCACGAAAATGATGAAGGAGCACGAAGCGTCGGCAAATGAACGTAAAGGAAAGCCAGATTTTCTTGACATTATAATGGCGAGTCGTGTTGATTCTGAAGGGGAGAAACTCACCATGACCAACATTAAAGCTCTGCTGCTGGTAAGCTGGTTTATTTTCTAATTGCTGAAGTCGTTTTATTTTTATTTTTATTCTTTTCACACGATTTAAAGGGATTATTCTTTCTTTCTTTCGTTATTTATTTATTTTAAGATTCATGTCTTGTAACTTGAAAGAGTAAAAGACTAATAAAGAACTTTATGTAATTTTGCAGAATTTGTTCACAGCTGGAACGGACACTTCGTCGAGCATAATCGAATGGGCGCTGGCGGAAATGTTAAACAACCCCAAAATCCTGAAACGGGCCCAAGACGAGATGGACCGCGTCATCGGCCGGAACCGCCGGCTCCAGGAGTCGGACCTCCCAAAGCTCCCCTATCTTCAAGCCATCTGCAAGGAAACCTTCCGGAAGCACCCATCTACCCCTCTGAACCTGCCACGCGTATCGTCGGAGCCGTGCGAGGTCAACGGATACTATATCCCGGCCAACACGCGGCTAAGCGTCAACATCTGGGCGATCGGGCGAGACCCGGAGGTGTGGGAGGATCCCATGACGTTCAAACCGGAGCGATTCTTGACCGGACGGAATTCGAAGCTTGATCCCAGAGGGAATGACTTTGAGCTTATTCCGTTCGGCGCCGGACGGCGGATATGCGCCGGCACGAGAATGGGGATTGTCCTAGTGGAGTATATTTTAGGTTCCATGGTTCACGCCTTTGACTGGAGCCTTCCGAGCGGCGTGACGGAGCTGAACATGCAGGAAGCGTTCGGGCTGGCGCTGCAAAAGGAGGTTCCACTCGCCGCCGCCGTGAAACCGCGGCTCGCGACGGGTGCTTACGTCGCCGGAGCTTGAGTTGAAGTTGAAGATGGTGAAGAGGTTACGTACCGAAGCAAGCTAGCTTGCGAAAGGGGAAAGTTAGTTATCTTGCTGGAATATAATAATGTGTATGCTCTGCTTGCCAGTGCCAGTGGTTACAGACTTTCAGTGCTGTTGTCGGTTTATTTGTTTTCATATATATTTTTCGGTCTCCGCGAATCTTGGTGATCAAACCCAGTAAGGTAAGCTAGCTTGATTATTAAAAAAAGGCATTCGGTTCAGAAATCCAACATAAATGCAAACGATTTAGATCTAATTTTGCTGATGTACTTAAATTTGGGGACAGAAATCGTGACAAGTCTTAGCTGTTAGCCTATTAGAAGGAAGGAACCAACATACCGTGGTGTCTACGGCAAGGTGGATCGCTCATGTGCATCTATGCATCATACTTGCATATATAAAATAAAGAAATATTATTGATACACATAATTTATTTATTTTTTATTATGTATTAGGAGATTTTACCTCATGAGGTTTAGGTGTAATTATACTTTATTTTCTTCTATTTCAAAAATCTACACTTTGGCTCCTTGTTTTTCTTATATAATCTAACATTAACTTCTAAAATCTTAATTTAAATATTACGGTGATCATCTTCCAGTAATTTGAATCTGCATAGTATTTTACAGTTAATGAATGTTTTAAATTATCAGTTTTTTCATACTGTATTTGTTTCAATTTTTAAAATAGTATTTTTTAAATGAAAATTAATTATTAAAAAAATACTATGCAGATTCAAATTACTTGAAAATAACAACCGTACAGTTTAAATTAAAACTTCAGAAGCTACTATTGGAGTGTATTAAAAATGTAGAGGGTAAAGTGTATATTTTTTAAATAAGGGTGGCAAAGTATAATTTCACCTAAACCTCATGGGATAAATTATAATTAACTCAATCACTTATGAATAATTTAGTCCGAGCGATAACCCGGGAAAAAAAAATTAAAGGCCTATTTACTTTTATTACCTGGACTCTGATAGATATTGCAATTACCTCTCTGAAGCTTCCAAATATAAATCTTGCCCCCCTCCTTTTTTGTTATATTGTCCGAAAAAAGCTTCTAAAATTCAATTTTAGGTCATATGAAGCCATCTCGAAGTAATTTTGATTTATCTGACATTTTTTACAGTTATTTAACACTTAAAAAATAATGTGTCTATTAACTTTAGAAAACTAAATGGATTGAAATCAGTAGAGAATGATGACTGCACAATTGAAGTTAAAATTTTCAGAAATTTTTTCTAGACACTATAAAGAAAGTAAGGTGAAAGTATATATTTTTCAACTTGAAATAAATAAAAGCAATATCAATCTAATTTCTATGGGATTACTAAATTACCCTAGAGTTATGACTCGCAAATTGCTCCAGCATGAATTAGAAAAGTCTTCTTCAGGTCCATTTTTTATTGGCTTGCCAAGTCTCAACTAGTAAACTGACAAGTTCATTTAAGTGTTTCTTTTTCTTCGGCTTCCTCACATGTTAAATACCGTTACTACTTGAGATACTGTATTCAATATTTTTAAGATATACCGTATCACGCCATATATTGTCACTATTTTCTTAAAAAAATAAATATTAGAATATTATTTTAAGAAGAAATAAATTAAATAAATTTTTGCACATTTTTATATGTATTCTAATTTTTCTCATCATGATTTGTCAAATATAAATAAAATATATGTGATAGAAGAAATTTTATACAAAATAAAAAATAAAAAATTATTGTATATAGAGCAAAGTAAATATTACTTGAGCAAAAAAAAAACTAATTTATTGATACAAGAGAAAAAAAAATAATACTTTAATAATAATAATAATAATAATAATAATAATACATTTTCTAATACAAAAAAAAAAAACAAGAGGAAATGAAAAAATAATCAAAAAATAAAATTAAATATTTATTTTAAAATATGTGTATTAATTATATTTTACTATTTTAAATATTTATGTATGATATTTTAAGATAAAATGATCAAGAAAATATCTCACACATGTCCACATATGTTAGAATATTGCAGTACATATTTGGATGGTATTTACTGTATATCGCAATTTTTATCAAACTATACATAAAAAGATATTGATATATAGAATACCATAAAATATAATATTATACTATAATATTTAATGTAAAAAATAACAGAATATAAAAATGTTTATATCACCAATATACCGTGATATCATATTTAATTGGATGGTGAAGACGATCTGCTTTCGCGTCATCGAATGTGGGTCTCTAACTGGGATAGCGATGTATCACGCACGCGGCTGCAATTATTCATCACACCAATTATAAAATTTAGGGCGAGTTCGTTTCAAATTAAATCAAATTAATGAGGCCCCATTAATGCCATTTCGGGTCGGGTTTCTCACAGGTCATGGGTAGTATGTTGAGTAAGTATGAAAGAGTTTATCATTTTGGCCGTTATTACATCTTTTGCCACTACAGCCGAACGGCCATTAATTGTGGACTGGGTTGGCGACCATCTGTGTAGATTTGTGCATTTGTGAGCCACAATGATGGCGCTTTCAATCAAACCCTCTCAACATCTGGAAGCTCCCCGTCAAAGCTCTGTCAAATTCAATGCCGAACTATCTCTTTCCGGCTCTTGCCACTGCTCTCCCTTCGTTTGCGCATGGTGCTATGACAGGCTCATTTTGGGTGAGTGGTTCTCCAAAGTATAATCGAATAGGAGCCCAGTTTCAGAAGGCCATTATCTCAGCTTATGGCGACGATGGCGAATGGCAGAAGGCATACATACCTCGCTCTTAGAATTGAAGTCGCCAAAGTCTTTAAAAGGGATTGCCGAAGGTGAAGGGTGCTAAGGGAAACCAGATCTGGAGCTATTGGTGGTCAGCGAAGGAGTCTACGTAGTGGGTAGCAGCTTCGTACTCGGCGGATAACATGGATGGGTAAATAAGGCTGGTATCTCGTAGTGGAAAGGAATAAAATTATCAGTGGCAAAGTTACATAAATTTGACCAAGTCTAGCCCTTTTTTCTTACCCCTCCCACATGCCATCCTTTGACCACTTTTGTTGGTTGACCAATTAATCTAATTAATTCGAACTGAACTCGCCCTTACATTGATTTATTCAACCAACTGTTTCACCTTGATTTTGCTCCAAAATAGACACTTTAAGTTAGTCTTATAACAATTTATGTAAATCACTTCCAATCATACGACCCAAATCACATAGTGGTACAATTTTAACAACTATGGTTAAAAGGTAAAAGCAAAATAAAAAAAAAAGTTAACTAATCAAAATGACTAATCAACTTTTTGACAGTAGAAGTGTAGCCAGAGCCAATTCATTTCAATAGTGAATTGTATAAACGATCCATAACTCTTAACTATTGTTTTGTTTTAATCTTAAATCTATCAAAAATATTTTATTTTGGTCCCTATAGAATGAAATATGTTAACTTCAAATATTCATCTGATAATAACTTTGTAAATCATAATTTAAACTATCCGTCAAATGTCTTAATATAAATTTAATTTGTATCATAATTTTTTATAGTTAATGAAAACTATAAATCATTTTTTTTTCTTTTTATAAATTAAACTTATTTCATTTAGTAAGAAAAAAAACAACTAATTTAAATTGTGTGTTTACTGTAAAAAAATATTAAATGTTTTAATTTACTGAAAGATAATTAATGAATATTTAAATTAGAATTTCAAAAATTTGTGTCAAACAGTTTATTTTGAGTTAATAAATTTTATCTGTTGAGGGATCACAATAAAACAATTTTAATAGGTTTAGGATCAAAACAGAACATTCAATTGGTGATTAACTAGAACAAAATGACAATTAATATGGACTATTTATGCAATTTACTCTTCATTTTAATTTAAATCAGCTTAATCTAAAATAACTTATCTTTTTATAATTTTTCAACAAAAATCAATTTTATTTGAAAATCAATATTATGTAAGTGGAATAATCCATTCAAGATAAAATTTTTATAATGATAATAAATTTTTATAAATTTTTATTTTTTTAATGACTAAAAAATTCAAAAAAATTTAATAGTATCATAAAAATTTTACAATAAATAGATTATTACACATAAATAATATTAGCTTTCCAGTAAAATTCGTTCAATGAAAAAAAAAATAAATAAAAATAAACTTTTTTAAATTAAGTTAGCTTAAATTAAAAAGAATTTACTCATTAAAGTAATTCTTTTGAAACGTAATTTAGGTGTTATTCACCCAAATATTGATAGGTCTGGGATGGATAGAAAACCAATCACGGAATACAATTATTGGCTGCGTGAGGACCTCTCACAGTCAAGGGGATAAAGGTCATGATTTGCTCCAGTATTGGACATATCTCGACCTTAATGCACTGAAGTGTTATATCACATATCTCGACCTTATGTGATATCACATAATCATTGATGTGTGTACCTTATTCAAATTGACGGAATACAATTTTCGGAAGTGAACTGAGGCCCACAGAATATAAATAATAAATGAGTTAATTACAATTTACTCCTGAGATTTAGGTAAAGTTACACTTTGCCCCTTCAGTTTAAAAAATATACAGTTTACCTCCCACCTTTTTAACACAATCCAACAACAAGTTTTAAAATATTAATTTAGACTATACGGTTATCATCTTCAAGCAAGTTCAATATGTATGGTATTTTTTTATAATTAATTGATATTTTAAAAATATTATTTTAAAAATTGAAAGAAATATAAAAAATGATAATTTAAATGTCTGTTAATTGTAAAAAAAAAATATTGATTGAAATTAATGGAAGATGACTATCATAATGTCTAAATCAAGATTTTAGAAGTTACTGTCGGACTGTATTAAAAATGCATAGGATAAAGTATATATTTTTAAAATAAGAGAAGCAAAGTGTAATTTTACCTAAACTTTAAGGGGCAAATTGTAATTCTTCCATAACATTTGTAATAACCGTGCAACTCAACAGGTTCTCACAATTTTATCCTCCTTCAAATCAGTGCTTAATAAACCCCCCTCCGCGCCCCCGCCCCCCCCCCCTCTAAAAGAAAAAACCCCCCCCCCCCCCCCCCCCCCCCACCCCCCCCCCCACCCCCCCCCCCCCCCCCCCCCCCCTAAGCTTTGAAAATTGTGCGGCGTTGGTGGTCAAACTCACATTTGGCTCCTAAAGTTGTCTTGATCACAAGTTATTTAAGTGATTCAGCAATCAGTTACTTTTAAGTTTGTTTCTTTTTTCTAATAACCAATTTTATTTAAAAGCTAATGCTTTTATCAATTAGTTAATGATCACTAAAATCTTATCTTTAACAAATAAAATAATTAATTTAAACAATTTTTATCATATATAAATTGATAAAAATTATTTTTAAAAAAAATATTTTAAAAGTTATTTTCAGACTTTTAAATTTGTAAGATTTTAATTGATATATAAGTTGAAAAAATAATCACGATAGAGAAAAATAGTCAGTAAGAAAGATTTTTTACTAATCACCTGTAATACTTGTACCTCCTATTTATTTTAGATTGTTTTAGCCTTTCAACTAGTAATTACATAGCGTAGAGTTACAAAATATGAAAATTATTATCATAATTACTACCTTGAAACAAAAGAAACAAAATTACCTTCCAACATGATTCCTTAGTTTGATGATCGTTACATTATTACTACAATTTTTATGAATACAATTGATAGCCGATGAGCTTGCATGAGGTATTGTCTACTTAGGTCAAAGCCACATGGTTTTGTCCTTAAAATGCGTCTTACATAGGAGATAGTGCTTGTGCTATACAAAGCCTCAAAGCCCCTTGTTACCATATCATGCATGATAGTTTCCCAAGTAGCCTTGCTCATCAACATGCCCCTTTGCCCGGGAAAAGGGCTTGGCAAGAGGATTAGGGTTAAGTCCTCGTAGGCACACCAGTTGCACTGTGGTCAATTCTAGGGCTCTGGGAAAATGATGTTAACATGCTAGCCTCATGTGTGCACTAGCCGCACCATTATATTTCCCATAAACAACATCAAATTGATAGTCAAACTACCAATGAAAGTGGTTAGACCGGACCTCCGTTTGGTTAACTCAAGCGAATTGGGACCTGTAAGCCTATAATCAAAGAAACTGTCAGAGCCTAAATGTGTCTCATGGAGAAATCCTCAGATAGTCAAGTTAACTTTTTAACCACAAGCAAAGTAGTTATGGAATTAGGGTGCTATGGTGTGTGTACCTAGGATGCACTCTAGGGGTCCCCTTTTATACACATGGGTGCCAAATCATAGCCTCTTAAGAGTGTAGTTAATGAAGGATTATCCTCCTGAGAATCCTCTCCCATTAAATGTATCCTTTAATTATAATTCTTTATTTGTTAAAATTTTGTATGAACCGGTCCCAAACAGGTGAGACCCAACATGGCATCAATAGTGAGTCATGTAACCAATATGCTCTTTTATTTTATGCCCAACTTGATCAATTCCCGGGACAGGGGTTGAAATTGATGAATGGTTATTTTCCTAAACAAATTTAAATATAAACAACCACATGAGCCGTTGTTATACTGATACGCCCAACCGAACCCAAACTGGGCTTAGTCTGGTTTTTTTAAGTTGATTTAGGCTGGGTCTACTATTGCTTTCCCATGCCCAAGAACAGCCCACACTGAATTTTAAATTGGGCCGAGCTTCCACATACTTAAGTCAGATTCGGCTAGGTCGGCTCAGGATACTGTACATTTGTTTGTTCCACAACCACAAGCCGATTGTCTTTAATTTTTTCTAGTTGAAAACTCTGGTGCTCCAGTGGCGCCAACAATAGTCGATAAAAGGTTTTCATTTTCTTCCTAAGACGTGTAATTTTCAAATATTCGTGCTGCTGGTAAAGCATTGATACAGTATCAACATCTTTTGTTGGTTATTTAATTAGGATTCAAATCATGATTTGTTTAAGAAATTTCTTTTATCAGTGACAAATAGGAGTAGTCAGGTCTGTATAATAGATCATGCATTATAACGACTTTTATAACCTCTTTTTTATAGTGTTTGCAATAAAAACAAATAAACTAAGAATTTGTAAGTTTTCTTTTTACTGAAAAAAAAAACTACATCGAAATAACATGAACAATCACTGGCTGAAGAACGAAAAACACAAGCGCAAAATTCAGATTCCAGAAGCCTTCTTTGATCTTTTACAGTTCATTATATATAACAAAGCGAGAGAACTAGCTAACCCCTTGAATAACAATAAATTTCACAACCTTAAAACACAGAAATACAAAGAAAATTAATTTGTCCTCTTTTGAAACTTTTTCTGTTAATCTCCCCCATCTCTTCATTCACATATTTTTCTGTTAAGCCCAATAAATACTGTGAAAAGGCCGAAAAACACACACAAATCACAAGCCTTTTTATGATCTTCTACGTACACTTCATTAACCAAATATATTTTTTTTTTACTCAAGTTACAAGAACAAGAAAGCGAGATCAAGAACTAATTAACCCCTTAAACAACAATACAATTTCACATCCTTAAAATACAAAAACTACAAAGGAAATGAATTCCAATTAAATTGAAGATTGCCCTCCTTTGGAATTTTCTTCTTTTTTTTTCTGTTGACCTCCCCAATCTTCACATCTGTTTTTTCCCTCCCAAATTCTTGGAATTATTTTTGAAAAGAAGAGTGTACAACATGGTCAATTTCTTGTCTTTAATTCTTGTACTTTAATATTTGTCGGTCACAAAGAAATTAACCTTGAAACTTATTTAACAATGACGCCGTCACGTCTCTTTTTAAGGTTCCCTTGCTCTGGATTTCCTTTTCTCATCATAGCCACAAATTCGTCGTAGTTAATCCTTCCATCCTGTAATTAAATTGAAGTGTTGAGCACAAAAATAGTTGAGAAGTTAATTTCTTTTGCTAACTAGAAATCGCATTAGACGAGTTTTAATTACGTTGTCGGCGTCGATTTCGGAGATGATTTCTTTTATGTCCCGTCCATCATGCATCCCGTATTCTCTTAAAGCTTGTTCTAGCTCTTCGGTTGTAATATACCTGGGAAACAAAATCCAATAACTTAAAATACAAAAACAAGACACAAAATTTGAAGCTTATTATTTTCCTTTTTTTGCTTATATATATGTTTACCCGCTATTGTCTTTGTCAAAATGTTGGAAGGCGGTGTAAAGATGGTCCTCTTTGTCCATTCTGTTCATGTGCATTGTGGCAGTGATGAACTCATCATAGTCTATTGTTCCATTCCCATCTGCGTCAGCCTGTTTTGTTCCCCCCACCAAAAACAAATTAATTTGTCTGGTCATCTTAATTAATGCTTTGATAAGAGCCGACAGATGAGAGAGGAGAGAACAGGAGCTTACAGCTTCCATTAATTGTTTAACTTCTAATTCAGTCAGTTTAGTCCCTTGCTTGGCAAGACCTTGCTTCAACTCTTCTAAGGTAATTGTCCCGCTGTTATCTGTGTCCATGCCCTTGAACATCTCCTTCAACCCCATGATTTCTTCCTCCGACAAGCAGCCTGCTATTACCTACAACCATTTCATTTTTTTTAAGGTCTCGATTGGCAACAACTTTACCCCTTTTTTGATCTTTAGAGTTGGGATAATATGATTTGGTAATTACCCTTAAAGCAACTTTCTTGAACTGGTTCATGGCTTTGAACTGCTTGAGCCTGCCGAGGACAGCGTTGTCAAGAGGAATATCAGGAGCTTCTCCATCTTTGATCCATGGATGATCTGTTGACCAAGCATGATTTATTGAAAAATCCGACCTTTTTAAAGCTCATGTTATTTCAACTGAAAAACGAAAGAGACCCTACTGAGAACTTGGCTGGCCGTTAATCTCTGTTTGGGATCTGAGTTCAACATCCTTCTCACAAGGTCCTTGGCTTGGGGTGATATGGAGGGCCATGGGTCACTTGTGAAATCAATATGACCTCGCAATATTGCATTGAATATTCCATTCTCGGACTCTGAATTAATCGAGAAAAACAAAGTTTTAATTTTCAACCAAATTATAAGAAGAAAGAAAAGAGGAGGAGAAAGATGGTTAACCTGCCCAGAACGGAGGGACACCGCAAAGGAAAATATAGAGCATGACACCAATACTCCAAATGTCTGCCTCGGGTCCATATCTCCTCTTTAACACTTCAGGAGCAATATAGTATGCACTACCCACAATGTCCTTAAATACATCCCCTGTTCATCGCAACCAATAAATTAATTAAAGATTCAATCTTTTGCCAATTTCTCATAGTTCCAGAAATGTTGCAAGTAGGTCACTTTGTGATGAAAATTGTAAAAATAGAGACCTGGCTTGTAAAATACGGAGAGGCCAAAGTCGGTTGCCTTGAGAGGTGCATTTTCATCCTTACTCAAGAGAAGGAAGTTCTCCGGCTTGAGGTCTCTATGAATTACTCCCATGGAATGGCAAGTGTGCACGATTTGGACGATAGTTTTCAACAGCTCTGCCGCGGCCTTCTCCGTGTAGTGCCCCTTGGCGATGATCCGGTCGAACAGCTCCCCGCCGGCGCAGAGCTCCATCACTAGATGAACCGAGTGCTTGTCCTCGTAAGCCCCCTTGAGCTCCACGATGTTGGGTTGCCCCGTCAAGTGGTGCATTATCTGAACCTCCCTCTTCACATCCTCGATGTCCTCTTTGTTCACTAGCTTCCGCTTCGTGATGGTCTTGCAGGCGAACTGCTGACCTGTTTGCTTGTGGGTACAGAGGTGTGTGACACCGAATTGGCCTCTCCCCAATTCCTTCCCGATGGAGTACGTGGCTTTCACGTCCTCCATCGGTCGGCCAAGCACTGACCCGATCTGTCCCTGCTTCTCTTGCTTCGCCGGTTTAGCTGAATGGGGAGGGGTTTGGTTGGTGACCGAGGGATTGCTCACTTTCTGCTCTTCTTTCTCCGACGAGCCCTCTCCCTTTTCATCTTCTTCTGGGGCATCGGCAGTGTTGCCGGAGCAACAGTTGCCCATTGTGGAAGGGAGATGGAGGAGGAGGAGAGGCCTTCGAGGGTTTCTTCTTTTTTGAGGAAAATTTTGAGGATTTTCCAAGTGATCGGCCAATGGGTTGTTAAAGGAGAGAGGGAGAAACGTGGGGCAAAAAAACTGAAAGCGGAGCTGAGTTTGGAATTTTTGGTGAAAGAACCGATGGAGAGAGATTTTAGGGTGAAGGAGTCTTTGATCAAGTTTGAGACAGACTTTGGTTGGAAAAGCCAAGCTGTTCGAGACAGAGGTCACGAGGCTTTCCCGGAAAATTTTTTAAATTTCCGTTTTCCGACCGTTAGCCTTTTCATTTCTTTATACAGCTCACGATTTCTTCCAACTCGTTCCTGGAACATGCCTGGAAAAACAGAATACTATGAAATTGTTTGTAAATATAACAGAAACTGATAGGGAATAGAAGTTTATTTTGCCGGTAAGCGCAAGAGACTTTTTGTTGTAACAAAAAAACCTCAGTTATTCAAGAAATTAAGTGGTTTTATAAATTATAATTTCAGATAATTCAATTTTTAGATTCATGTATTTATGATTACCAAGTACCAACAAAAGCAAAAAGCGATTAAACTAATTAAAGACACGAATATGCACATATTGAACTCACGAGCTAAAGAGATCTTTGTGCTGAAGGACTCTCGGGCTGAAGTGCTCCTATAGTCGACTCTAGATGGCAATGTATAAGAACGCCAACTAGAGCCCTTTTAGGCCCAGGACTAAACCAGGGCAAATATATTGGCCCATTTCTGACGGGCTCAGGGCAAGTGTGGGACTCGAGAATAATGCAACTCTTACCAGGATCGAGGTCCAAAGTCTTAACTATTTAAGGATCTTGGGCAGTTGGGCCCACGTCCTTGGCAAAATATAAACCCTACATTATTTTTCAGATACAATTTTTTCCACTCAACTTCCTAAACTGAATTCTCAGTGCTGAGGTTTAACTCAAGTGTCGAAGGCTTTTTTCGTAGGTCCTCTTACTTCTTGACTTTGAGGCTGCTCGCTTTCAGCGCTCGAGCTAAAAACCTCAAAATGGTTCAAATCTTGCAGCCCATAAGCTCGATCTCTTCACACTGTGGGAAGTAAAAAGATACTAGAATGAATGACAAAAACGTTTCTCGCCAAAATAACAAAGAACGAAAAAAATGTTCTATATATATTTAAAAAAATAACAATAAGGGTTTTCAACTACATTTTCCATTGTTTACCTGGACAAAAGAAGACCTTGGGTTTGAACATGGTACATCTCAATTACTTAATTGCTTCTGTGTTGATTCATCTTATACCCAGTAACTAAACAAGACAAAAACTTACTCTTACCCCCTTTAACCTAAAAACTGTTATTCATAGTTGCAAAAGAATAGAGAAAATCTTTTTTTTTAATTATAAACTTTACCCCCAACTTGTGTATCAATACAAGTAAATCTCGTGAACAAATTAAAAGCTTTAATTAAAAGTTAAAAAGAAAAACAAATTGAAGCATTTGGAGATCCTGATCAGCCAAATGGGTTATGGGTTTTCAATACAAACTTGTCATTGGTAATCTTCCTCAACAGCTACTATCCCCATGACCATCAATTGCCAACCCGAAACCCAGATAGACATATGAAACTGTCACTCAATCCAGCAACGCCACCATCACTCAATCCAACAATATCATTCTCACTCAACCTCAGTTACCTAATTCATTGATTCGGATATTTTTTGTACCCAATTCTCATTACTTCATTTACTGGCTAGACGATGAAGGAGAAGATTAAGAAAGTGAAGATCGAGAGGAAAGCAATCTGAGTTTGAGACGCAATGGATTCGGCAGGTTGGTTTCATTCTCTCTATCGTGATGCTTCTTTCTTCACAACTGCCATCCACCAAATCCGCCACGTTAAGGCAGAGCTAAAGTCTTGATGGTGGGATTGATGGTTTTTTTCGTTTGATGATTGAGGCACAACTAGAATAGTGGAGGCCAACGGCATTGAGGCAAATCTTCGCTCTCTTCTTGATCTTCGTTCTCTGATTCTTCTCCTTTGTTTAGTCAATAACTCCAAATCAATTGAGGCTCAATAGCTCTGCTCTTCGTCGATTGCTGAGTTTGGTCATGTTGTTAAGGGATCAAAGATTTCAAGGATCAATCGAGGCCACGTTAAATGGCAGTGGAAGCTGTTGGAACAAGTAGAGGTTGTGACGTATAAGCATAGGGTTGTACTTGCTGTTGAAGACAAAATGGCAATGGGAAATAGGTGGTGCTCGTAGTCGCCCCGTCTGTGAACTGTGATGATACAGAGGAAGAAGTTGTGGCCGAGGAAGGCAGGATCAACATTTGGGGAAAAGATTAGGGTTAATGAGTTGTTGTCTGGAGAGTGGGAAATTATTAGAGAAGAGGGTCAACAAAAGAGGCCTGGATTTTTTGGTTTCTTGGTGATATTTTTCGGATTAAGTGGTTTTACTTGAGTAGGTTTTAATAGTTGGGGGATAAAGTTTTTAAGAAAGAATGTTAGGAGGGTGAAATAAACATTTTTTTTGTAACGGTTAATGATGGTGTTATTTTTTGAAGGGATAAGTATAAGTATTTGAAACATAAAGAATAAAATTGTAGGTTTGGGCAAAACCTAATTGGGTTTTCGGCAATCTTCCCTTAAGAATACGACTTGAACTTTTTTACGTCCTCAACTGGGCCGCTAGTCTACTTTTCAAGATGCACCTAACTAGACCTTTGTGTGCTCAATTGAAATTTTTTAACTTCTATAATGACCACAATTACATTTTGCCAATTTATGCATTGCTTGGTTGTAGGTACGTGATCCGGTAATAATTGCTAAGGTTGAGGTAACTGTCAGTATCAATTCTATACTACCTTTTATAATAAGTTTCCACTTAAAAAATACTACAAGGTACTAGAATTACAAGGCATAAAAATATAAAACTAATTCATTAAATTGCTTAAAATTTTATTTATAACAATTGCTAACACCCAATTCATTTTAGCTTAAGTCAACTTAATCTAAAATGACTTATTTTTATTTTTAAATTTTTTTAATCTATAATCAATTTTATTTGAAAGCCAATATTATATAGGTGTAATAATCCATTTGAAATAAAATTTTTATTATGTTATTAAATTTCATAAAAAATTAATAGTAATATAAAAATTTTACAATCAATGGATTATTTCACCTAAATAATATTAACTTTCAAATAAATTTGGTTTCAAGTAAAAAAACATGTAAACATAAAAATAAGTTATTTTGAATTAAGTTGGCTTAAGTTAAAATAAATTGGCCATGAGATTAGAGAAATCCTCAATATCGATATCAGTTACGTACTATTCTTATTCAGTTGGCAAGTTTTCAATTAACAAATTTGGTTCAATAATCACAGACTTCATTTTCATGCATAATATTGTTTTGTAATTGATTTGGTTAAAATTTATTTTTCTCCCTCAGGTTTAACTTAACTTTCAATTCAGTCACAAAAAGCTTGTTGGGCACATCTAGAAAATTTAGGGGCTGATTGGGCAAGGGAAAAAAGATAGGTGACTAGTGGGCGTAAATGCAAAAGTTTAGGGGCTAGAACTGGCCTTTTGCTCTAAATAATTTTAATAGTCGGGATTAGTACTTAATAGTAATTTACATGTTATTTGAGAAACTAACAAAATTTAAAGAATTTCAAGGAGTAAGGCACAAGCTCGAGTCCAATGTGAAATGGACAATAAAATTTAAACTTCTATAGCTTTTGAAAATGACTTCACATCCTCGGTAGTGCAAATTCCATAACTGCATTTGACTTTTTTTTTTTTTTTAAGTATATGAAGTTGCTAAAAAGTTTGTTTCGTGTGCATAGCTTGTTTGTTTCTTTTATGGAGTTATATATTAATTTATTGGCCTGAGCAGTTTTCTTGCATTTTTTTTAATGCTTATCGGGCACAAAAGACAAAACCTCTATTAGGATATGTTATTTCCCCCAAAATGCATTCTAAAAGCATTAATTTTAAATTTTTTTGTTTTTCACTCTTTTTACACTCATATGAAATTTAATGCATTAATCCCTTTGTTTTTCAATTTTATCCGAACATTTCATTTAGCTAACTAAATTGTTGACTTGTTGTAGAGACCTTATTTCAAAAATGTCTTGTCAGCTGAGCTTTGTTGGTCAATTAAACTTTTAACCTTGGTTCAACTCTCTTGAATCACTTGCATGGTAAAAAAAAATAAAAAAAGTTGAATGTGGCTAGATACCTTTCAAATTTTAAAATACATTCAAGTCATCCTATATTATTTGCAAATTAGTATAAAAAATATTTTTTAATATTTATAAGCATACTTTTGAGTATAAAAAAATTTGCTTCCAAGCCTTTTCTGATAGTTTTAGTTGAGCAAAATTGTCTTTATTATTCTTATGGTGTAGATAGATTTTAAATGATTTACCAATCTTAATGGCCATATATCGTCATAAAAAAAACTTTATTGCGTATTTATTCTAGAGGAGTACTCTTAAGATCTCGTTTCACATATTTTTATGGGTTAGTTACAATTTGTCCCCTAAAATTTATGTGAAATTACACTTTATCCATTTTATTTAAGAAATATATACTTGATTCATTGTCTTTTTAATATAGTAGAACAGCAATTTCTAAAATCTGAATTTAGACAGTACAATTGTCATATTCAAACAATTTGTTTTAAATATATCATACAGATTGATTGAAAAAAAATATCATACAGATTGAAAATATTGAAAAATCACTACCGTAATGTCTAAGTTAAGATTTCAGAAATTATTGTCAGATTGTATTAAAAAGGCAAAGGTAAAGTGTATATTTTTTAAATAGGAGAGACCTCGTGGGGGCAAATTATAGTTATCCCTATTTTTATTTCTTTTAAACATTTTAAAATATAACATAGAAATGGATCAAGTGAATTATTTCTAGGCCTAAATGCATGGGTAGTCCCTTAACTTTGCAAACTTGCATGAGTTAGTCTTTTAACCTTGACTCATTATCACTTAGTCCTCAAACTTTGATACTAATAAGGACTTAGTTCTCAAACTTTACTAAATTAAACGACTTTTTCCTTTATATGATGGAAATCATGCAAGACCCAGTCACGTGACTTTGACACCTTCGGTAAGGCAGTGATGTGGATTTTCCTTCAAATCTGGTTCATGGGGGAGTTGGTGATGGATTTAGGGCAAGAAATTGGAGGCTCAAGCAGAAATTTGACCTGAAGATTGATTGACATGAAATTGTTGAGAAATCCTCCATGATTGATTCATCGGTAAGTTCGTGATGTCTTAAATCAGATGTTGGTGTGATGGTGCTTGGGGGAGATAAGGACGATTTGGTGGTGCTGGGGAGAAGAGAGGGGTGACTCGGTGATGCTTGAAATAAGAGAGAATGATGTAATGGTGCTTGGGAGATAATAGAGGAAGACGTGTTGGTGTGGCACCAAAGAGGAAGGTGTCAAGGCAATGTTGGGGAAAAGATCTTGATGGTTTCACTGTTGCATCAAGGACCCCTTTTAGCAGCATTTCGGGCGAATCTCCTTGGTTGTCATGCCAATCGATTAAATCAAGAAGAGGACACTGGCTGTTCCGACTGGGTAGGGGAGAGTGATGTGAACAGTGGAAAGGAGTTGAATGTTTAGGCGTTAACAAAAAAAAAAAAACTAATGTTGTATCCATTCCGTACACTATCGACGAACTTGCTCTATTTTGTTAAGTTGAGGGACTAAAGCATGATGGGTCAAAGCTAAGGGACTAAACTCATTTGAGTTGGTAAAGTTAAGGGACCAAATGTACATTTAGGCCTTATTTGTATTATTATTGTCAAAGAATGTGAAAATTTACCCATAAAATTTATATTTTTTGATGCACTTGGGAGTATCACCCAAAGGTGGGACTTGATTTCTTCAAAATACGATAAAAATAAATTTAATTAAGAAATTTAATGAATTGTCCCTAGTATTCTTATATGCTGTAGGTAGATTTTATGTATAAGTTTGTGTACGAATAACATTTTTTTAGAGCGTGTAATTTATCATGTATCCATGCTCTTGTTTATTTACTACCACCAATTAGCGCGTGAGCCGATTGTACACGATCCGAGCACCTCTGACATCACTAAAAAATTTTCTCTCCAAAATCTGCTCTGCTTGAAGTAAGTGGGAAGCAAGTCCTCGATCTCTCTTTCCTATTCTCTACCATGTTACTACGACAACCAGTACCAATTGCTCCCTACCTAATCCAAAAACAATAACCTGAAAGGAAAAAGGGAAAAAAGTAAAATACAGAAGAAAAAAAAGAGTTTCATTTCATTACACTGCTCACAAAATCAACCGAAAATTCACAGACCAAACCCTGAAAATCTGCCTTCATTTTCTCTCTCATTTTCCTTTTCTCCGCTCTCTACGTATTAATTTGCAGTCCATTGATGGAATGAGCGAGTGCGGTGGCTGCGGTTGGTGATTCTTCTTTATTGTTTTTTTAAACCAACAAAAGAGGAAGTTGGGGGAAGCTGAACCCTAAGATTATTGGATCCTTCGATTGCCATTGTTGCAGATCTTGCGTCTCCGTGCTTCGCCGAGTTGCGGGGTCGATCTTCGGCGTCGGCTCGATGATCGAATCCAGCACTTGGCTGGAGTTAGAAATGTGGACTAATTCTGTGGCTTTTTACTTCGTTTGACCTCACTTTCGATGTTAATCTGGGGAAATGTCGGCTTCTTTAGCGGCTTTCGAGAGGCCCCGGGCCGGAGCCTCCAATACGGTATGTTCGGTTGCTCAGAATATGCAATGGATTCGGATGGAAAGTTTTACTGGCATTTGCGTCTCTATGACGTCGCTTGTTTACGGGTTCTCTACTGGGAGTTGCTTTCTTGCTGATAATATTGAAGAGTCTTTGGTGTAGTTTCTGCATAGGACAGGATTGTGGTTCTAATATGTGTTCTGTGAAGTGAATCAGATGGCATTAAGTGCAGTTCCTCGCAATCCGGTTTTGGCGGATAAGTACAATTTTTAATTTTCTGTTGGGATTTCTTTTTGCAGTTTTTGGTTTCCTCATGAAAGGTTGTTTACCTGCATTATGATTAAAATCAATGGATATCAATGCATAGGGTCACGTATTTAGATTATAGTAGAAGAGTTGCATTGTGAGCACGACTGTGCCAGCAATTGTTTTCTTTGATGTTGAATGATTTTTCGGTGATGATTTATCAAATCAGATGGAATTGCAAGAACATGATGCATGGAGCTGGCCCACTAGTGTACATTAGTTAACCCTTGGAATTATCCGAATGTGCAGATGACTTTTCTGTATTATTGTTGAACTTTCCTGTAAATTCCACTATTTTTGCACATGCTGCGTCCTTCTTTTTTGGTTGTTTTTGGTGTGATTTCCATGACCACATCTGGTTAGTTATTTTTGTTGGAAGCTGACATGCAATCTTCGCAGGTTTTCAAGAGCGGTCCACTCTTCATATCCTCCAAAGGTTTGTTGAAATTTTTTTTTTCTGGCCACTGAGCTTATTTGTTTCTAGAGTTTTTCGCATCTGTAATTTGATTCAGTATCACAAGGAATCTTGTTTTGCATTTGCTTCCTGTGTGTGTTTAAATTCAAAGTAAATCAACATTTTGTGCAAGAAGACTCTGTTGTTTTGTTTCTATTGCATCTTGCATCAGGAGGTGTTTTAAGTGTTGTCACCATTCTTTATTGGTTGATTTGGAAATCATGTTTTTGACCTAAAACTAGTCGAGAAGTTGTTGGAGGGGATATGATGAATTTCTTGGCTGGTTCTAATGCAAAGTCTTAACTCGTTTTGAAGTTTAAGAAGTGTCTACTATGTTATTCACTTTCAGGTGTTACAATTTTATGTGTGTGTCTACGAATAATATATGCCACTAATCAGAATAAGTTGGGTTCAGTTGTTCTACATTTAATGATACTACAGTGTTTATCGTTTTTCATTAATTCTTCAAACAAAAAGTGTCCTGCTAGCTTCAACACTTCATAGTTTCTTATTTTCTATGGAAATTTTGTATTGGTCAAGAGTTTGTTCATGTTTTATGTACGTTGTGGTTGCAAAATTTATAGGAAATTTCAACCTTATTTATAAGTAATGCTTATCTTCAGACTTGGTGTGATTTTTGCAGGAATAGGTTGGAAGTCTTGGAAGAAGCGATGGTTTATTCTCACTCGGACCTCATTGGTTTTCTTTAAAAATGATCCTGTCAGTACTTCTTACACCTTATCTGATTAATGTTGTTGTGATGTCTTTACTGTTACTGAAAGTTCTTGGAACAGATTTTGCTTAGAGAATGACCAGGCTCATCAAATTTGTTTTGGAATGTTTTAACTGATTTAGAAGCTTGACTATGACATCCAAATTTCTTTTTATTCTCATGCAGAGTGCATTACCACAGAAAGGTGGTGAAGTTAACCTGACTTTAGGTGGCATTGATTTGAACAATTCTGGGAGGTATGTGTGATTGGAATCTGTTGCATGTGATGATATTCTCTATATCTGACATACTATTCTTTGTTGTGCAGTGTGGTTGTTAGTGAACATAAAAAGTTGTTGACAGTATTATTTCCTGATGGACGTGATGGGAGAGCTTTCACTCTTAAGGTGTTGCAATAGCTAGTTGGTTTCAGATTTAGCATTTCATGATGTTTATTAACTTTAAATTCTGGAAAGTGGACATAAATTGCATTATATTGGAGAATAAGCACTTCATTATGCTAATGCCTTATTTGTTACTTTGCAAAATTTCAGGCAGAGACATCAGAGGATTTGTTTGAGTGGAAGACTGCTCTAGAACATGCCCTTGCACAAGCACCAAGTGCTGCTCTTGTCATGGGACATAATGGGATTTTCAGAAATGACACAAATGATACCCTTGAAGGATCGTTCAATCAATGTATGTCCATTGCAATATGAATACTTTTAAGGAATTGATTGATAAGAAACTATTATTGTGTTATATTAGTTCTGCTATTGATTTTATCCATGTGATCTTTTGTGCCAACTTTTATTTGTCAATCAGGGAGGGATAAGCGACCAGTTAAATCTTTAGTTGTTGGGAGACCCATTTTGCTTGCCCTTGAAGATATTGATGGTGGTCCATCATTCCTTGAGAAAGCCCTCCGGTTTCTTGAGAAGTTTGGTTAGTGTTGATCTTGAATAATGTTCATTGTTTTCCTCTTCTCATGTTAACTTTGGTGAGTAAGGGAGGTTGTTTCTTTGATGTCTCTTCTT
This sequence comes from Aquilaria sinensis, assembly GCA_005392925.1. NCBI lineage: Eukaryota > Viridiplantae > Streptophyta > Magnoliopsida > Malvales > Thymelaeaceae > Aquilaria > Aquilaria sinensis. The sequence goes on from SMDT01003049.1 coordinate 229,832, forward strand.
TTTGTTCTGATCGCTTGCAATAGTTTTAGTGTTGTAATTATCAGAGGGACAGTACTATTGTGGTGCATTCATGATGAATTTTATGGTTGGATTATTTCCTAAGAGAAGTCTCTTGGCTGATTTTTGCTTCATATAATTTTGTTCTAATGCAATATCAACTCTGAGTGTGGAATACAAGGTTTTCTTTTGAAACTCCCTTGATTTTTTTTTTGGGTGCATACGAGAGGCCAAGGACAAGTGGGAGTTGAAACCTGGACATTGTAAGAACTTTGAAGCTTTGACTACTAGGCAAATGCTCAAGTTTTTATTAATAAAACTAGGTTTTTTTTAGTGATGGATATCTGAACCTTTTGTGGAAGCTATTTCACTTTGAGCGTCTTTTTTTGTTCTGCCACACACGTAGGCACACAGGCATAGACACTAAAGGAGCACCAAGGGGGTGCAAACTCGTACAAAAAGTTAGGAGCACAGGAATAACACTGTAAACTATCTTTCCTGTTTCCCAATGTCTGAAAAAATCTAGCATTTTTGCCTTGGAAAGGATAGAGTCCTTCCTTTACCCTCAAAATCTCTCAAGTTCTGGCGTGTTCATTTTGCATTAATTATAATGTATTATTATGCACTATTCTTATACAAAGTGATTATTTTCCCAAATTGTCAATTTATTGAAACTCTGTATTTTAAGAAGCCTAAAAAGTATTTTTAAGGTATTTTTTTTGTAAAAAATATGTATTTTTAATTAATTTTTTGCTTGATTAACATAAAAATATTAAAAATATTTGCTTTTCACAGAAAAATATTGTAAAACTAATTTCTGGACTTTTGAAGTGTAGGGTTTCAATAAATTGACAATTTTGGTAAATAATCACTTTGTATATGATGCACAATTATGCATTAAAATTAATGCAAAACGAACTGCCTGAAAAAAAAATGCAAGAGGGAATAAATGGATGATTCGGCTGCTTCCTCACTCAAGAAACATCTGTCTAGTAGCACTTTTGCCCTCGCCCTTCTTTCGGAGGTTTCTAATTGTGCAAATGATTAGACTTAGAGTCTTGCAAGTGAAGAATGCCACTTTGAGTGGTGCACTTTTCTTCCAAATTGGTTTCTGTGGAAAACCCCAAGCTCCTTCAATTGAGTGTCTTCCTGTTTATAATGAATTTTGAACTGCTTTTGGAGATTTTTTTGCCTTCTGCAACTGTGATGTTGGGAGGGGGTTGGGGCGGCATTTGTCTCTTTGGTTAAATTCCTTGTTGAAGTTTATATTAACTTATGTGAAGTTCCTGCTGTCATGCTTCTGTTGATTTAAAATTATAAATGTTGCCATAAAGCTATTCTTTTCCTTCTTTCTAGTGGTACATTTAGGATTACTCTTGTTTCTCTTCTTCGTCTTTTCAGCGACATGTGATCCTTTTATCTGGCAAAACTATTTCTTACTATTACTCTATATTCAATATTTTTCTTTCAGGAACTAAAGTAGAGGGAATTCTACGACAGTCGGCAGATGTTGAGGAGGTGGATCGCAGAGTTCAAGAATATGAACAAGGTATCTTTTGCATACAAATGATGGTCTTTTTTAACTCTACATATTTAAGGCTTAATTTTGTATTGGAATATAATTCCTGCTAAAATGTATAGTAGTTTCTTTTGAAGCTGAGACTATTTAACACATTTCTTCCTTTTCTCTTTCTAGGCAAGACTGAGTTCAGCCCTGATGAAGATGCTCATGTTGTGGGCGATTGTGTCAAGGTGATTATTGCCAACGAAATATGTGTTTTATGGTAAAGTATACTATCACATTTGGTGGTAAGATAAGCTTCTTCATGTGCAGCATGTCCTGAGGGAACTACCATCATCCCCAGTTCCAGCATCTTGCTGCACAGCACTGTTGGAAGCATACAGTAAGTTCTGCTCTGATCTTTCTCCCTGGATAATTTATATGCAATTACAGAGACCCTGTATGATATTGAAGGATGTTTAATTCATATAGCTCAAAATTATGCGTGAGTTAACACCACAGGCTGACTCTTTCTCTCTCTCTCTACAAGAAATTGATCCAAAGGAATCACGGGTCAATGTGATGCGCTCTGCGATACTTGAGACCTTTCCAGAGCCAAACCGGCGTCTCTTACAGAGGTAAATTCTCCTTTCTAACCAAGGCCTTTAGTATTATATTTTCTTGCTACTTGCCTGCTGAGAAGGGATTGTTGCTAGCTTTTGTTTCGCATTCTATAGTTCTATCACCAATACTTGTTGGAGATTTCAGCTTTAGTGGCAATAAGCAGGATGGACTGAAATGGAAATAGTTAATATTATTTGTTATCTGCCGCATGGTTATGCAATAGCTGGGAAAGTAGTACATGAATGGATAGGTGGAATTCGTGGTCTCTACTAGTATTAAATCAGAACTGTTAGAGAAGATAAGGCAGAACACTAGTGGTCTGTGATAACTCAGAAAATACATATCATGCATTTGAACTTTTATTTTATCTGAAATGATAATGCTGTTTGCGACAATGATGCCTAAAGTTATTCCCATAAAGAATACTTCACTTCCTTGGTATTGACCTTTCAAGATGGAGTCTGAAGACTGCTGCGCAGGCTTAAGCTAAATGGGGAGATAACCTTCTCATTCAATTGTAGCTATTTCTTGTATAAACTTCTAGTATGATATTCTTCATTAGATTGTAGTTAGTGTTACCAACAGTTGTACAAATGATTGATTTGACTGTTGTCATGTTCCCCAGAATTTTGAAGATGATGCATACTGTATCATCTCATGCTAATGAGAATCGAATGACTCCATCTGCTGTTGCTGCTTGCATGGCCCCTTTACTCTTGCGCCCTTTATTAGCTGGTGAATGTGAAGCAGAAGATGACTTTGATGTTAATGGTGATAACTCTGCGCAACTTCTAGCTGCTGCAAATGCTGCTAACAATGCTCAAGCCATTATTACAACTCTGCTGGAGGAGTATGAGAATATTTTTGATGTAAGAAGCTCCAACTTGGTATATTTTTGAAAGTTATTCATCTTGCCTGGTATATATTTGTATGTCTCCTTGTCCAAACTGTGTTGCTTGAGTAATACTCCAATAAACCCTGTTTGTGCCTTTAGCATCAAGTTTGTTTGACATGATAAAAAAAGCCAAATCTAGAAGCTTTATATAGTTTATTTCAGAATGTGTTTATTTACACATAATTTAACAGTTGATAATGTGGAATAAACTTTGAAAAATGCTACTTTCTTGCCCTTTTTTCCCTTCATCTCCTCATCTTATTACTAAAAGTAATCACTGACTTTTTTGGTATTTTGTGTTGATGAGCAAGGTTTACAAATACTAGCAGTTTCCATCTCTCTCTCTTCTCTCCCCAATCAGGTTTATCATTTGAAAACAAGTTTTTTTCATGGCCTCATCTCATACTTGGAAATAATTGTTGACATTTTTGGTGTTGTGTTGATAAGCAATCTTTACTAATACCAACAGTTTGCGCCTCCCTCTCTCCAGTCAGGTTAATGAGCTGAGTTATTTCAGCTCTATATGTTTACTAAAAAAGAGTTTATCTTTAAGCGTCTCATCATTTATAATTTCTGATTCATATCAACTGGTGATTTTGAGCTAATCTCGTCTACTATGATGAATGTGATCCAGGATGAAAGTCTCCATAGATGTTCTATATCAGCTGGATCTAGAATTGAAAACAGTGGAAGTGAAGATTCAACTGATGATGACAATCTGGATTTGAAAAACAATGGTTACCATGACGCAGAAAATGATGTTGATCTTGAAACAGATGATGAAGCTGAATGCGTTCTCAGTGGAAAATTGAGTGAAAGCAGTGGTTACGGAGGCAGTGATCTGTATGACTATAAGGTTCCTTCTCTCAATATCATCTCTCAAATTGTATCTTTCTATCTTTCTATAAGCAGGAGGGGTTCTTTTAGTTGTTTTTGTCTGTCCATCCTCCTGAATTCTGGGCAACATTGAGAAGTAGGTATACTTATACATAGCCCAGAGGGCTTTCATTTTGGGATATTCCTTGTTCTTTTCATTTCCATGTTCAAGGTTAAAACCTACAGAAAATGTTGATAATCTTTTTCTTGTTTTTTGGCAATAAAATTATGGAAAAGGTTTAGATTTAAAGAAATATGAGAGTGCTCTGGCTCTTGGAAAGTGGAATTATGCCCCTGAAGACCTCCTAAATCTCAACCCTTTACATCAGGTTCCAACACTTTGTATGTAATAGTAAAGTGAACGTAGACTATCTATTCTTTATGGGTTAATAATGATGTGGCCAGTGTGAGTAATGAAATCTTCTATAAAAGATATGGCTGGAATATATCGAAAAGACGGACTTTACCGAGGTTAAGAATGGACCAAACAGGTTGACAAAATAGGCAATTTTATCATTCATGCCAGTTGTGGTTGCTTCTTCTCTGAGGAATGAATAACAGCTTCCATAGAAAAAAAGGAATTGATGACAGTAAAAGAAAGAGAAAAACTCAAGGTTGGGTGTAGGACTGCTTGGTTTAACATGATAGCAGGAGAGTTTCATGTCTGAGCTTTTATTGGGTAGCGCAACCACATTGATTGACATATAACTCAATTGGGCAGTGAGGACTGGAAGATTAATCCAATCATATTGGGAAAAGGAAATTAGATTGCTGTCTGATTTCTGCAGGATCCTTCTGGTTCATGTCTAACTGTTGTACAAAGTGTGGAACTTTTTAAGGAAAAGTAGCTCTACCTTTGTCTTCAAAGATCTTCAGTTAGTTAACTGTGTGATGCTTTTTTTTTTTTTTTCTTTTGAAAGAAGAATGAGGTGTGAAGCTTTTGTGAAATTCCTTCTTTTTCCTTTTTTTTATAGGCCTTTGGGGCTGATGATTCAGATGTTGGATCACCAAGAGATAACCATATTCCAGCTGAGAGTTCATGCTCAGCTGTAGATTCTCATCAGGTCAGGCATCCTAATGTTCAAGCAGCTGAGGAACAAGTCAAACAGAAGATAGGAAATGGGAAACCAACTAGGGAAGCAGACCTTTCAAATACGCCAGGTGCTGCTGAATCTTATCGGTCTATGGGAGAGATTCTGCCTTCAATGGATCCTGGTCTTCCAACTCCCGTATCTGGGACAGAAACATTGGTGGATAAGTCAACAAATAAATCCAAAAACTCTAATCTTATTTCGAAGAGATCAACCTTTTGGGGAAGAAGTAATGTGAGTCACTTTTATTCAGTGCTGACTTAATTAGTTACAGTTAACTTTCAAATAACGTCTATATTATACAGCTTTAAAGCTTTGACCACTATGCCAAAGCTTGCAAAAGCTCAAGTTGTGGCCCTTGCTAGTTAAGATTTTTGTCTTTTTTGTGGATGAACCCCAGTCGGAGAATGCACTGTGGACCGATCTGAAAAAAGGATTTCTGTTTTTCAGTTGGAAAAACAAGAGATAAATGCTTACAACTATAATTTCAAATTAATCTGGATCAGATAGCTGGTTACCAAGCAGTAATTCTTGGTGTGACTATTTCATCCATCTGAGGCCTTGTATTGCTTTGCAAGGCTTACAAATTGTTACATCATTTTGCGTGTAAACTATTCCAGAATCTCTCATGATATAATGAAATTGAGAAACTACACTGAACATTGAGGACAAGAAATAAATTTTAGTAATCATCGGGTAGTCTCTTGGCACCTGAAAGCTCCATTTACCATTGGGTTGGTCAAGATTTATAAAATTCGTGCATGCAAGCAAACATCAACAGGACCTTTCTAATTCTTCATTTCATTTGGTATTGGAATACAGGGTCGTAAGACACCATCGATGGAATCAGTTGATTCTTCTGGGGAAGAAGAGTATGTGACTTTTCAAATGCATAGGCTTTCTGCTCTATATTTTGGATCTCTTGAAGGATTCTCATTTCAATTCATTTCTTTGCAATATTTGACCATGTTTCCAATTCCTTGGGCTCTTCCAGGCTTGCAATTCAGAGGCTTGAGATCACAAAGAATGATTTGCAACACCGAATTGCGAAAGAGGTAGCTTATCTTATTGAAACCACTTTTGGCTGAAGAAGAGATCTGAACTTTTTTGCTGGCTTTTTTCTTATCTATCGTAGGCCAGAGGAAATGCAATTCTGCAGGCTAGCTTGGAAAGAAGAAAACAAGCTTTGCATGAGCGTCGCTTGGCACTTGAGCAAGATGTATCTATTTTTTACCTATTAGATCTTTCATTCTTTTAAGTTTGTTTCATGCTTTATATTTTGTGGTAATTGTTTGGCATGGACTTACGCGGCTGAGCTTTTTTGAATTCTTGCTCAGCATTTTTCCTTTTCTGCAGTTTTTTGGGTTTTTGTGAGATTTAACAGGTCAATAGAATATTATGTTGCTAAAAAAATTGCATAGATGCTTATGCAAACAATTTTTACCCTGTAACTTTGCTAGAACCGATCGCCTTTACAAGTAACTTTTTTTAATTTCTAGGTTGCTCTGTTATAGCTTAGTTGCTTTCTTCTCATGTTACCTTTACTAGCGGTTAACACAAGTGGTAGAAACTCTATGGCCATTGCCATGCATTTGGAGTAACTGAGAAACCAAGGCTGTGGATACATTCATCTCTCTCTCTAGTAACAGTTCGTTTGCGGGTGTGGGATGGGTGTTGAGATTACAGTTTTTAGTCCGACTTTGTCACTCATGTTTTTTTGAATATTTACTTCTAAATTGCATGCAATAGCATATCATATTACAGGTGGTTGGATAGTCCGCTTGATTGGATAAGGTTCACTTGATTCTAGAGCCTGTGCTAAAACTTTTGCTGATTTCTGATTTGAAACTTCTACAAAAACTAGAGTCTGAGAAATTATGTTTTTGATACTGCTAAAAAAAAAAACACTTGTTTTCTTTTAGATCTCTGAAATTTTGCGGATTTCATTGATCACTTACCATGTTTAGCATAGCTTATTGTTTTTCTTTCACTATTTCGTCAATTCATATTCTTTATGAATTGTGCATTATTGACATATAGGTATCTAGATTGCAAGAGCAGCTACAGGCCGAGAGAGATCTTAGAGCAGCTCTTGAAGTTGGCCTGAGCATGTCTTCTGGGCAGTTTTCTAGTTCACGTGGGATGGATTCCAAAGTTCGTACATTTTTTATTGAGAAAAATATTCTTCTAACTTTTCCCCTTTATCGAAATTTTGTATAATGGCTTTCCTGAAATGTGAAGACAAGGGCCGAGCTTGAAGAGATAGCTCTTGCTGAAGCAGATGTGGCCAGATTGAAGCAGAAAGTTGCAGAGCTTCATCATCAGTTGAATCAACAAAGGCAGCATCACTATGGTTCTCTCTCTGATGCAAGTGATCGTTTCCCACATGGGACGAATCCCAACTCTCAACAGTAAGTTCCCAACATTCATTTATCTGTTGGATTTAGAGGTTTACTGATACCAGCAGTTCATAATATAATATTTTTTTATCAGATGATGAGCAACATTTCAAAGAAGACAACATATACCTAAACATGTTTTGCCTCATTTTGGTAAAAAAAAGATCAGATAACTTGTTTATACTGTTCATTGAATTGTTATTGGGAAACTAATCACAAGCTTTCTTCCTCCATACAACACTAACTTTGACACATTAAAATATAGGAGTCATGCCATGAGTTTTTCGTTATATCAAAAAGTGTGTGAGCAGAATGGCATAGTTCTTAGCTCCAGCTGGCTTAGTGAATTGTTTTTGTTGTCGAAGGGTCAAAAATTTTCTTGGAGGAATTCCTGAGAAGATGAGTTCCTTTATTCTCAAATGGAAAAAAAAAAATGAAAAAAAAGGCTTGTTGTGCGAGGGTATGGATTTTACTAATCAGTGGGTGACCCAACGAATGACAGGCACTGTATATCCTGTGTTTTTTTTTTCCCTATAAAAGCTATTGAAATTCTAACCTAGATATCAGCAAAAGTCCAAATGTTTATCTGTGGAAGGAATTGGAATTGCTTTTTCTGTTATTATTGATAAGCGTTCTAAATATTTACAGTTTTCATCGTCTTTTGGGCTTTAAAAACACTGTCGTTGTTGCAGGAGATTTTTCCAGCAAGATTTTGATGCAACCCTTGCCTTCTGTAATCATGAAAGAAAACAAAAAATAGAGGTATGTTTCTAGGTCACATGATTTTCTTGTGGTGGCATATCGTGCCTGTTGTTTTCCTCAGTGACTTGGTCTTCTCAATGTCTATATGGCAGTGGGTAAACATTATTGAGATGCATTTGTATCTTCTATTTTCTTTTGGTGGCTTTATCTTGAGATTCTTGACTCTGCTGTCTGATCTTTCCCAAAGGATATGCTAGTTGACAAACTATTTTTATCTCTTGCCATGACAATTGCACAGATCGAAGTTTGGATTAGGGGTTCAAATAGTAAAATATTTAATGAAAGTTCAGACACCATTACAGTAGCAATTTGTAAGTGTGTAGTCAGAAAATTGTTGGTAGTTAACAACAAAAATTTGTTGAGCTCCCTGGTCCTTTTTCTTTGATTGGCATGTGAAGTCCATAGGATGAAGAAAATCCCAGCATCATCTCAATAAACTGACTTCTGAAATGATCGTCTAGGGCAATTTTTAATCTGTCCATCGAGGAATTCATGGTAATCATGGAAAATTGGAGTTTAATGAAATATGCCCTGAACATGCTTTTCCATATTGTATGTTTAATTTCTATTTTGATATTTTATTTGTTGTTGAGATGCTTTTTTGACATCTAAGCAAGCTTCCTTTTTCGGTCATGATTGTCTGTTTTTCTTCACTCATGTTCCTCTTTCCAACTAAAACACAGACGCTAGTGGTTTTTATCAAAATGTAGGAAGGTTTGTTGGGGGCAGAAAGAAGGAATATAAAGGGATTGGGGCTGGGAGTTGGCAGTAGTAGCAACAGGCAACCTCCGTGGAAGCAATTTATGGAAGCATCAAGCTTCAGTGAGTCAAAAAATGCAGAGTCATCCGCAAACTTATCGATGGATGATCTCTGTGCTGTTGATTCTTCCTCAGTTCCTTCCACTTCAAGGCCAGTAGAGGTAAGAAAAAATGTTTTGGCCTCGCTCCTTATTCTTCTGCCCCAAGAACTACTCATTTTAAAATTTTCTTTTCTCCTAAAACATTGTAGACATACATGTACATCATATGGAATGGGATCGGGTAGGAAACAACCATTCTTCAGTGATGTGGCTCAACGTCTGAAGTTTAAGGAATTTAGTAAATATGATAAGTCACTAAAAAAAATGCCAATTGTTTTTATGGTTGAAGGTCTCCTATTTGTTCCTCCAATCATTTGATCTTCAGTCTTCCTTTAAGCATTAGAAAGATCGATTGTTATGACAGATGGTGATCACTGTATCTTCCTATTGATTGTCCAAAACTTTCTTGGTCGTCTTCCTAATTGGTGATGGATTCTAGGTGTACTAGTTACTAATATGGTTACTTTGATTCACAGTTGGACTACACGAGACATCAGTCAGCAGCATCATCTGCTTTGGTCGAGTTAACCACCCGCCTTGATTTCTTCAAGGAACGGCGTTCTCAACTAATGGAGCAATTACATAACCTTGATCTGAACTATGGCACATCTTCGCAAGATTTCATCTACAAACCATCATCCCCGCCATGGAATTGATAAGCACGGTGCTCCATACATCCGCCGGGAGAGTGTCTTGTTGTTGTACATCCTTCAATGCTACATGTAGATGTGTTTCTTCTAGGCTTGATAATCTCATGCTTCTTTTTTCCCCCTTTTGCCTCTTATATGTTCTGATGGTGATAATGTGATTGGATTTTGCTGATAAAAGAGTCTCTCAAGTCCCTGTTGGTGGATTAATTTTTGTCGGAAATGGCGCTGTAAAAAGGAAAAAAAAAAAAAAAACTAAGTGTTACTTGTGGCAATGGTAGATGTTAAGTATTTTATTGGATGATAATGTTGGAGAGCTGACAATCACCGTGCTCTATGATCTTGTAAATTCCATGTGTTTACATTGTGTGTGATCAGGAGTGCTCGGTATTGTAAATGGCGGTTGGTTTCGTTAGCTTATGGAACTGCCAATCTGAGATAACTTTGGGTGTGATTATTATGTAGTCTTGCATTTCAATTTTTATCTTTGTTAATGAACCTTTATCGAAGCTTAATCACATGTGATTAAAGGAAGGGACAGTGATTCCGACTGTCACGCCGCGACGTGATCGTGATGATCGCATCCCTGTTAAAGTGAACTCAAGAATAATGAATGGAGCACTAATTTTTTGGGTTGGTCCAAATTGATCACTAATGTTTTTTTGACTAAGTAAATCCCTATTGTTTTAAAAATGTTCAAATGGGCCATTAGTGGTTAACTTGGCCACGTAAGTCCCTAATATTTAAAAAAAAAAAAGTCAAATAGGCCATTAGCGGTTAATTTGCCGAGCATCCTGTTTGAAATGAAAGGTATTCTGTCAAATAAGGATGATATGGCCAAAAATATGTCTATCCTATTTGTCCTAAAACTTTTCTATATTAGTCCTACAACGCTTCGTTTTTCTAAAGAAGTACCTCTCAGTCTCTTTTTATAGTTCTTAGAAATCTCATGCGATCTCTGTTTGAACCAAGTTTGGTCACCAACCAGTTTTGTTTACTCTCCTCCATTAAGTTACTAATCTCGTTCTCCCTAGCATTAGGTCTATCTGTTGAGTTCGCTTTACTATCAACAATTTCCCTCTCCAATAGGTCATACATAGTGATTCTGCCCGTTTCAAGTCTGGTTTGTGCCTTTTGGAGGCATTGTTGACCTCTGAGGAAGCAGATCGAACCTTTTCTTCATCGATTTCGTTGGTGTGAGTGGATTGAAATTTATTTAGAGATCAAACGCGGTCTATAGCGATTCTCTCTAGTCAGATTCGCACGATTTAGGTTCGATTGATGTCCTTGACACCTTCAATAGCCTCAAATGGCTGACCGACCCCTGGCTTTAGTTGCGCGAGTAGACCAAGAAACTTCCAATTAATGTGATGTTTGTGACTGAGGTTTGGCCTTCAGAAATACTGTGGTTGGCTGGAGAAATTTCTTTCACCGGAGTTTGTTCACAGGTGTTTATTCTAATTGTATTTAATCCTGTAAATCCATTCAGTTTTAGGACAAAAGAGGAAGTGTTGTAAAAACTATAGAACTTATAGAAAACATGAAGTTATAAAATTGGAATAGAAATTTGAAAAAGTTTTAGAACTGAAATTGATTAATCTTAACGGCAGTTAGAAATTTGGACTAATTTAGTAACATTAATAGTTTATTTGAACTAAAAACATTAGTAAATAAATTGGACTGGCTTAGAAACCATAGTAGTTTATTTGTTATTTTTTTTCCTAATGTTTTAGATAATATCCATTATATTGAAATGAATGTAGTTGATTGTTTTCATTATTTTACTCTGTTATTCAAATTGAAATATGTGTCAGTTGTTGCACAAAAGAATTAAGAATGACTCAGTTATATAAGGAACGGATGCTTCACTTCAAAGTACTTATGTTTGGTTTGCTCCCGCTGCCAAGAATCTCTTATTGGTTTGCGATTTATAAGTACTGTTGCAAGCTCTGTGATATGTGCTTCGGCCTTGGAATGGATGTTTTTATGCGAGAAAGGAAACAAACAGGTGATAAGTTTGAAAATGAGTTGAGCAAAGTTGAGTCGCAAGTTGATTATATTCAGCTTAGAATATGCATCGAGTTTGATATTTATCCTTAGATTGAAAGGAATATCAATAAGCTTTGAAGTGATTTAGTTTGTTGTCTTCTTAAATCAATTAAATAAGTTAAAATTGAATTGAGTCAAACTGGATAATGAGCAAATCGAATTCTGTTCAAATTACTTATCAAATTTAAGATTTTGTTCACATAGATTAATAAAACAAATTAAACTAACAACTACTCTCTCCGTCTCAATATCTTTGCTCCATTTCATTTTTCACGCAAACGAAGAAACTCGTTCGGTGCTCATATCTGTTCCAAAATTACCCTCTCATCGGTTATTCACTGCTCCTTGATCGCGTCGTTGTGTCTATCGGTCATCGGTGCGTTGTCGGCCAGAGTCATTGTGGTTCCCTCGCACCACCGCACACACCTATTTGCTCCATCTTGCCTCCGATCTCCGCCTTGTTTCTGTAAACTCCGATCTCATCCGCCTCGCTTGCCGTCCATCCTCGTCAATCTTGGAAGTTGGGTTCTCAATCACCCCTTGTCAATGATCGGGTCTCGTCCTCGATCACAAAATCGGGTTTCATCCTCAATCCCCGTCATTGTCAATCATGCTACAATTGCGTCAATCCGGTTATCCGATCGCATCGATCTCCATCCCTTCGACCTTTGTTTCTTCCTTCGACCTCCGTCCCTTCAACCTCCATGTTCACCTTCAACCTCTGTCGATCAGAGATCCTTCCTTCGTCGCCTCGATCTGCCGTCATCGATTTGCCATTGTCAGTCTACTGTTGTCGAATCCCTGTCATCGGTCGCCCCCATCGTCGATCAGATGAGAGAACAAAACAGAAAATGAGTAGTAGATTTTGGGTTGGAATAGATAGAATTAAGTGATGAGAGAATAAATGGTATAATAGTAAAAATATCTAGTAAAATTTACTTTAAAAAAAATATTATAAAAAAATTGGGACAATCTAAAATAAAAAATATTATAAAGAAAGTAGGATAGAGGGAGTAATAAATTTTAAAAATATTCGAGTTCAAGGAGTTGGTTTGGCCTTCTAAGCTGGGGAAGGAAAAAGAAAAATGAGAAGGCCACTTCAAACAGAAATTATCCTATGAGCCCAGAAGAAACCGGTAGGCCTCCCAGGCCCAGTCCAGAAAATTAGGGAGTATTTTTCAAGTTAAAAATAATACGCGGGCGTGGCTTTGCACAATCACTAGCGGCCACGCCACTTCTCGTCGACCGTCTATTGGCGCTTGAGGTGGCTTCCTGGTTGTGGGGCCGCCATATTCCACCACAGCGTAGGAATAGGATATGGATAGCGCCAGTCCACGACCACGAAACATAAATCTCCGGAATATTCTTCCGCACAACATTTTCATGTAACAATATTTCGCATCAGAGGAAAAAGAAAAAATTCCTCAGATTGTTCGTCTCATTGGATGGCTTCTTCCACTACTGATTTCTATTTTATGGGCTTGAATCGCCTTTCATGATCTCGCGTTGAGGCTCTGCTGCTATTCCGATTCATTTCTCGTGTCGTCCTCTCGAAATTTATGGCTCATTTCCTGTAAGTTCTTCTCTTTTCCCGTCAGTTTTGCGATTGTCTTGTCGTCTACCAATTCGTGTCAATTTTCAGGTTTTCTCTTCTATCCTTTTGGTTCATTATTGTCGTAGTTTGTCGGGTCGTGATTGGCTCTTTTCCACCTTCTTCCGAATTTGGGAAAATGTTTGGAACTTTAGGTTAGCCCAACACGTTTTATGGTGTTAATGCTGGTTCATTGCATTTCAGCGTTTATAATTGCGGAGAGAAGTAAAAAATTATCGATCCTGGTTCTGTTTACATGTTCTCAGCAATTTTTGGTGTTAATTAGTTTCATTCTGTACCTATCTTATTCCCGCTTCCTGTTCCTGATTCTTCTGAAGTCTCTACAACTGGTTCTCAGAACTAGAAGACAAGCTCTATATGCTCCAGAGGACTTATAGGTACAGGCACTTTAGAATTTCTAATCGGACTTCTCACATGGAATTAGGCGCGTCACATGTTTATGCTGTGATCTGATGAGAAATCGGCTTCTTGTTCTTGTCTAATTGTTTGATATCAAGTTGCGGAATCTGCTTTGTGTGTGTGTGTGTGTGTGTTTCACACGTTTGCTGTAATCGGCAAATGCAGCTTATGGCTTTAACTTGTGCCTTTCATCTCTAAGTACTTTTTTTTTTGTGTTTTTCTTTCCTCACTTTGCATATAATGATAGTGGCCGATAGTTTATATAGTGTTTTTTGTGCTGCAAAAATATGGACGTGTTATGAACAAGAGTGTAGTTCCTGATTTTTTTTGTTGTACTGAAAGTTGAATTTTTGTTTTAATGGCTAGATTGTGCGGTGGAATGCTCAATCTGAGCTGATATTGGTATCTCTTGTAAGAACTCCATGGTGCAGTCCCTAACTTTCTATGGATTCTGAAAACAGTCGTGAATCCTTGCGTGATCAGATTGAACGAGCAAAACAGAAAGCTCGTTTCAATATCAATTTATGGGGATGGTCTTTATCCTCTGCCCTGCCTTGGGTGCTCAATCCAAGAGAGAGCATTCGAGCTCCAACTACCATAAACAAAGAGTTGAGAAGGCATGCCAGGTTTCGCCAGGCTATTGAGCCTAGGGATGGCAGTTCTATGTTGCGTTTTAGACCATATGTCTGTAAGGTTCCATGGCATACAGGTCCACGAGCTTTTCTCTCGCAGTTGTTTCCTCGGTATGGATATTACTGCGGACCTAATTGGTCAAGTGGGAAAGATGGTGGATCTCTTATTTGGGACAGGAGACCAATTGATTGGTTGGACTTCTGCTGCTATTGCCATGATATTGGTTATGACACGCATGATCAAGAAAAGCTCTTGAAGGCTGACTTGGCATTCCTCGAGTGCTTGGAGAGACCAAATATGAGCACGAAAGGGGATGCTCATGTTGCTCATCTGTACAAAACGATGTGCAGTGCAGGTCAGCAGTCCTTTTTCTTTTGTTTTTCGATTTGGTATGGGTTTGTATGTGATGGAGCTAGGTGGAAACCGAGTTGCGTGCATATTTTACAGATCAATTTTGCCTTTTGTTATTAGCAGGTCTTAGAAACATTTTAATACCGTACAGAAGGCACCTTGTGAAGCTGCAGTCTGGCGAACCTTTGATTGATTTCAGGTGGCTACGTGCTGCAAAAATTAGGAGATGGAATATCCAGAAAACTTGAATGAAAATCTCTGGATCAATCAATTAATCAACTAAGCTTTAATCTCACCTGTTTAGAGTTTGTTACACAAATGCTGCGTCCATTCCGCTTGATTAGAGACAAATTCCTCCATATACTTGTAGAAGAGACTAGTGAAGATCTTGGGATTTATCTTCCATTTTTTTTTTTTTTTTTTAAATGTGAATTTTTTTGGTGAAAAGGGGAATAGATTAACAAAAAAGGAACTACATTACAATGTTCTTGCCTTTATCGAAAGGCTTATACATCAAGGTCAGCCGGGCATTGTATGGCCAATTAAAGGGGCAGGAATAGAAAAGCTACTAGACGAAGCCACCGACTCCACTTCCTGGAACTGCCTAGTCAGAGGTAAGGATTCTAAAAAGTTTACATTAGAGCTATTACAAGCAGGAAGGTGGGAACACTCCTGTTGAATAATAGTGTTGATCTGCGCAGGGCAGTTATCAAAATAAACAAAAGATTCCTTTGTAGAGGTTGCATATCTACCAAGCTCATGTGCTGCCTTGTTCGAACCTCTCCCTCTATGCTCTGTCCATTAGCAACCTGCATTCAAGAAGAATAGCATAATAAGGATGGGAATTAGAGATTGGCTCGTTAAGATCACACATTACATTATAATCTAACTCTATAGTAAGTGGGATTTGGCCCATCAGCTCGGGCATCCTCATCCCTTCAAGCAAGCCCAAAGCTCGGCAAGTAAGGGGGAAGTACTATAGATTCTTTTAGCAAAAGCAATTACAAGCCGCCCCTTATCATCTCTAATGAGGCCTCCTGCCCCAACTTTTTTTATTCTCATGTTAGAGGATCCATCAATATTAAGTTTGAAACAGTCTTTGCGAGGGGGTTTTGTAGGGTTTCCTGAAGCCAAACAACTCAGCTGAAATTAACCAAAATCCTCTAGAATTCAAGTGAAATGGAGTAAATCTAGTGTTTGAAATTTTCATACATAATAAATTGAGATCTTTTGCTCAACTGTTGAACCGAATCACAAAACTTAAATAGTTGACATGTTCAAATTCTCTACGATATCCACACGAACCAGTCCAGTTGGATCACCACGCTTCCTCTAGATTCTAGTAGGAGCATTTCTATTGTGTTTCCAGCAATAGCTTGCATCCTCCAAAGAAAGACAAAAGGAAAGTGTAGACGAATATCTTAGAAACTTTTCTGATTTCATCCTAGGGAAGCGACGACGAAATTAACACCATATAATATATATATAATGAAGCAAAAACTCCCGAGCCAAATAAGTTTCATAACCTTAATCTGATTAGGCCTATTTTCAAGCTTAACAATGGCTCAGCTTTTGGGTCAATAATTAACTTGAAATTATCATGAAACCAAAACTAAACAATTTGGCTGATGCACTCAAATAATCTAATTGGTTCTAAGTGTGTGACCGTATAGACTCCTATCATGCTGACAATTATCATAAATTATATTTATAATCATAAACAATGAGCAGTGTCTGACAATACATCATTATTACCCAATTGACAAGATAGTCGGTGATTTAACCAAGCCTCTATAATCATTATTCATATATGTAATTATTCTTTTGTCCAAGATATCAATATCGAGCAAAAGACATTGAATGTGTCATTTTTATATAGCCCAATATATGGTTTCTTGATTCCCGAGTAGACTGACAAAACTGATGACATTGATATCTCATATCAACTCATCCTAGCATGACCATGTATTTTCTCAGTCTCACTTAATCAATGGGTCCAAAGATATCACTCTCATTATATAAGGGGGACAAATTTCATCTTGATCATACAAATCCCTCTACATGATATGTGACATACCTAATAACAATCTTAATATTTACTTTGTTACAAGCAACAAGGAGAAGTATCAAATGATGCGACTCATGTGCAGTGAACTTTGATGACCTTAGGTCAAAAGACTATATATACCATGATTACTATGAAAATTACTTATGATACTTATATAACGATTCATGTAGCATTCTCATAGTGAGTTGGTCCAGTACACAAGTTCTCTAACTTGTATCCGCATATAAACTACAAATCTCATATTAATCTCTACATATGTTGGTCTTTATGTATTATTGCAACTCATTCCACAATAATACTCGACTAGGGACATTTAAAAATATTATTATTTTAGAGTTATAATTATGTTCGATTATGTTACGTAGAAACAAACAATAAACACAATTATCGAAATAATGCATAAACAAAATATCGCGACTTAATGTGCGAAATACAATCATTTTATGATTAGCTTTTAGATATAACACTAACAAGTTCCCATATAGCATGACTCACATGGTGCTTCACTTTACTCTTTTTTGAGCCTAGATAGAGCAAAATAAACATAAGTCTTTTATCTGACTCTCCAGACCAAAGATGAGGTATTAGAAAATTTACCTTTAAAGATGCACTGGTTTCTTTCCTTCCACAAGTTCTAGAAGGTGAAATTAATAATACAATTCCAAGGTAACTTAAACATAGGAGACATACCAAATTTCTTATAGACTTTTGCAAAAAAAAATTCAGTTAGGCGAACACTTAAAGTGGCAACTAATCAAATTCCAAATTTTTATATTATACCAACAGTCAAATAGTACATGCACTATGGGCTCAATGACATTTAGGCACCTAAGGTAGAACTCAGAACAATGAAGACCAGTGTGAGCAAGATAACTGTTGACTGGAAGAATATCATGCATCATTTTCCCGAAGAACACTTTTATTCTTTAGGATAAGTATTCAAATTCCAAATCCAGCTCTAATCACCATTGGTATTAGACATACAATTAAGATTTTTCCTAGCAAGGGAAGTTTTACACAATTTAAACTTGCTCTTATCCACAAGTTTACAATTTAGCTTGTCTCTCGCTTGTTCATGAAAACTTACAAACAACCTATCAAGCAACCCCCCAATGGACTCAGGTAACATAAAAGAAATAAGGTCAGGATTAGCAAAAAGTTGAGCAATTGATAAATCACCTTTATAATCACATAAAGGTCCTTCAATTAAACTTCAAATAAGCATATCAGCACATTAAGTTTCATGCTAGAAATTAACATCAAACCCCTTACCAACATTCCAATAAGTGTTATTATTAACCCAACCCCAACAAATTCTAATGGATTTCCATAGAGGATAAGCACATTTCTTAGTAGGATTGGCAGAATAATTACCTTTCAAGACGTAGATCCAAGGAAGATTCTCATTTTTCATGATTTGTCAAGTAAGCTTAGCTATGTTGGCCTCATTTATATCTTTAGAAGCATTAATGCCCGGCCTTCAAGAGTTTTAGGTTTAGTCACAATATCCCAATTAACCAAATGAAGTTTCCTATTCTCAAGAGTAGAACCCCGAATGAAGTTCCTATTTGTCCTATCAATTAGGTTAGCGATGGGCTTAGGTAACATATTTAGTTGAATATAATAACTAAGAATGACAGCTAAAATAGACTTAGTAAGCTCAATTCTCCCAACCATAGAAAGACACTCTTTCTTTCAACCACTCAATCTTTTGTTCATTTTTTTTCAGAATGAAGGAGCATTTTTCCTTTGACCACTTTTTATAAGTCATATGAAAACCGAGGTACTTACCAAGTTCCTTTGTTTCTAAAAACCCTAGTTTCCTGCAAATATTGCTTCTAAAACCAGGGGTATTCTTAGAGAATAAAACTTTAGATTTCTTAACATTACACACTTGGCCAGACAGATCACAAAAATCATAAAGAATAATAGAGATAGTACTGGTAGACTTTAGAGAGGCTTTGGAAAACAAAATAATATCATCAGCAAAAAATAAATGAGAGATGTTCATCTCTTTTTTACCAAACTTGAACTATAAGGCATATCTTAAAATCTAGACACTCAAGACAAATGGAGGATCTCTTGAAAAACTTCACCATTGATAAAAAAAGTCATAACATTAGTAATAATGCAAGACATAATCAAATGAATCACATCATTAGAAAAGTTAAAAAACTCAAGTGACAGTTTGATAAAATGCCACTATGATATATCATAAGCTTTGTCAAAATCAAGCTTAATAATTCTAAAAGACTCTTTACCTTTTTTAGAGCTGAAAGAATGTAAGGCTTCCTAGACAATAATTGGATTACCAACAAACTTTCTGCCAAGAATAAAAACAATCTACCAAGGGCCAATGAACTTACAAATATTCTTTTTCAAACATTTAACAAGGACCTTAAAAATAACTTTGTACTTAGTATTACGAAGATTAATAGGACTAACATTTCTGATAAACTCAGGATTATTAGTTTTAGGAATAAGAGAGACTAAAAACTTGTTTTAATTAGCAGGAATAATACCAGAAGCAAAAATATTAGTAACATCCCTAACCAAGGATTCCTTGACAGTTTCTAAAAAATGTTGAAAGAATAAGAGAAACCATCGAGGTTAAGAGCTTTTAATCCCACAAAGCCTCACAAATTTCCTCCTTAGAGGGAATAAAGACCGTACCCCTCAAGTTCAACATAGGATTACTAAACTTAGCTTTGACAGTCCCAAAAGTGTCTAATTAATAGAATGTTGAGAAGTGGTAAAGATGTTAGAAAAGTGATTCAAGATAATGTTTCTAACATCCTCAGGGCTATTAACCCAGTTCCCAGCACTATCCTTCAACTTCATAATCTTGCTTCTCCTTCTCTTAAAAAGAGTGAAAATCCTAAATTTAAGCCTTTAAAGGTTTTTTTTCTTGTTCAAGTAAAGAATTATACTAAAAATGGAGGTCCCTTTCTTGGTCCAAGAGATAAAGGGTGAGGTTAGAATTAATTACTCATTGGACCCCAACAAGTCCAGCCAAAGTTTTATGTTTATTCTGGAAGATGTTGCCAAACTCTTTCTTATTCCAATCTTTAAACATAGAAGAAAGCAACTTAAGATTACTAGAGACATCAATACTATTATTCTAGGAATTAGCAACCCGGTCAAGAAAATTTAAGTGATGCAACCAATAGATTTCAAAATAAAAAGGCCTAGTACCATTATTAGAAAATCTAAAATTCAAATCCAGCAGCAAAAGGGCAATGGTCAGAATTGATACAAGTAAGATGAAAGACATTGGCTTTAGGACTAAAAATCTCTAGGAGGTATTAGCAATAACCCTGTTTAAACGTTCTCTGATAACACACTTCCTTTTTTGTTTATTGGTCCAAGTGAACTTACTATCTTTAAAGCCAAGATCCAAAAGCCGACGATCATTTATACACTCACTAGAAAAACTAACCACTAAATTTTTTTATCAGTTTTGAGGTTTTCTCAGTACCAAACAATAAAGAAATGATAAGCACACGTCATTAACAAATCAACATCCAATAGCTCCCTCGAATAGCACACAAATCGAAGATCAAAACCAAAACCAATTCAAAGAAATGAAGCTTGATAGAGATGAACTATTTTGATACATATAAGGAGAAAAGTTGTGAAGTAGCCGTTGTCAGAGGCCACCTAACACCACCGATTGGGTTGGCATAACTGGCTAAAGGACCAATGAACTCACTAGTGCCATCCCCACGGTCACAGCCACCATCTTCAGTTGGTGGCCTTCTCATAATTATGACAAATTAGGATTTAACCATGATCTTCACCGGTGATACAAAACACCACCAAACGGTGTAGGAAAAATAGAGGTTTTGCTCCCCTAAGGTCGATGATCACAAAGAAAACAATCATGTTCATCAATTTCTCACATACAACATTTTATTTCAAAAATCAATGTCAGGGTTCATGAACAATTTCATAAACCCAAATTTGATTCGAACAAAAAAACTTGAATCAATCCAAGTGAAATCAAGCCTTCAAACTATAAAGATATTGTTCTACGGTCTTAACATTATAAAACCAAGCCATCCATCGATGGCTTTCATGAACGATGGTGACCGGAGAGGGATGTGAGTATGATGGGTGATGGAGATGGTAGTTTAATTGTTAAATGACAATGTTTCCAGTTTCTAAGACAAAGATAAAATACCCATGGGTTAAAACTAGGTTTTCAACTTTTTTTCCGTCCAACTTAACACCTCAAATTAATAAAAGGTCGAAAATGGAATGCTTAAATGAGGCTAAGGACATTCTAAGAAAAGTTTTGAAGTGAGGCTTAAAAATGGTAGAATAATAAAAGGTTAAAGACCACAGATGCAATTAACCTATTTTTACAAAAGTGATTTACTCAATAAATGAGCAAAATTCATCGGTAGTCCCCTAACTTATTTCATTGTCCTATCCGAGTCCTTTATCTTTATTTTGTGCTTATAAAATCCCTTACCTCCTAAAATGTGTCCTTATTATAATATTTTGCTCACTTGTACCATCAATTTTAATGGAATCTTAGTAGAAAAATACTAACTTTAATTCATATACACCCAATTTGTTTTAACTTTAGTCAATTGACTACAAAATAACTTATTTTTATTTTTACATATTTTCTACCTGAAATTAATTTTAATTAAAAGCCAATATTATGCAGTTACAATAATTAATTGAAAATACAATTTTTATAATCTTACTAATTTTTTATGAATTTTTCTAGTTTCAAGCCTTAAAAAAGAAAAATTCATAAAAATTTAACAACATCCTAAAAATTTACTTTCAAATTGATTATTGTATCTACATAACATTGGCTTTCAAATAAAATTGGTTTCAGGTAAAAAAGATGTAAAGTTAAAAAAATTAGTTGACTTTAGTTTAAACGAATTGGCCCATAGTTTTTTTTTGTCTTGCTCATAGCATCTTGAAGCTTGTGGATATAATAACTTAACTATTTTTTTTTACCCAAATGCCACATCGTCCATAAGCAAATCGCATTTTTGAAACTTGGTTTTTTTAGGAAATTTTTGCCCAAGACAGAAAGCTAAGGAATAAAACTAATGGTTTGATCCCATAACCTTTCACAGTTTTTTTCCTTTAGTTTCCCCCCTTTCTTAAAGCTGTGAATTTTTTGATTGAGTGGATTCAAGCTAGCGGTAAAGGTCCATAGAATGACAAAATATATTCCGGTGAACTATTTATTGGGGCTTGTGCCCACGAGCGTTGGGATTGTCAATGATGGCACTAGATGAAGGCGGAGATTAGTGGCAACACTTGTAGGTTGCAAAAACTGGCCAAACGGAGGCTTAATTATTGGATTTCCAATGTAGGAAGGTTATGGCTTTGTGAAGGTCAAGAAGGAAGGATAGAAGCCTTGAGATTTTATTTTTCATTTGGGACTATATCACGCACTAAAACCCACTTTAAGAGTTTTGGGATTATGACATGCTGTACATTTGAAGAAATAAAATTCCCTTGAACATGTAAGACTACAAATATTTCAAATAAATCCAAATAACTATCACCTCTAATCCAAACTTCTTACTTAATATGTGGCATTGAGTAGTAGAACAACTTCAACTTAAAATCTCATACAAAATATCTTTAACCTAATAATGTCCATTAAATATAAATTTAATGTCATCTCAAACATTGAGCTCTTGTAATTACTTCCCAACTAGCTAATTTTGTGTTTCTTAATATCGGTGTAAGTAAGAAAAGAGGGGATGAGTACAAATGGCTAGTAAGTGATGAGTTGTTCACAATTCTATAAAATATAAAATAATTCATAAAATGTATAAAATGGAGATTGAGTAGAAAACAATTTTATTGGAAATATATAAATCTAATATTAATAAAAAAAATATACTAAACATATAAATAAGTCAAAATATTTATTTTTTTAGAAAAGTCATACTCATAAAAATAAAAAATAATTTAGGTATCAGAGACAAATATAATTAACTCTATCATAAAACATGACAAAACAAAGATGAAATTCATACATGAAATCATTAATCAAGATAGAACAGTACAAAACAAATAACAAAGCTTGATATTTCTTAATATAGTAAGTAGGGCAATCACCATGACTATACTTTAACCATTGTAATATGTCATATTATAATAATTACACTTTAAACACTATAGCACGTCATCTTTCATATTAATTACACTTTAATCACTATAGTACAACATAGACTGACTAATAATTGCCGTCTATAGAGCACCCAAAAGGACAAGTCATAAAAACACTAGCCTAATTTCAATGCTTTTTTTTTTATTTTTTTATTTAAATTGGTGCTTATACAATTAATTCAAACAAACTATATTTAATAAAATTTTTGGGCTGTTAGACATTAAAAAAAGATACAGGGGCGTTTCTTTGCCTTTCTTAAAGACTTTTTTGTTTTTTATGTCTAACAATGAAATAGGTGGCGAAGATAGCCAGGTGACTCAGGCCAATAACAACATTACTTTGTTATGGACAAGGCTCTAGTAGGGTGCTAAAGTGTTAGATTCACAAGGTATTTTCAGCATTCCAGCAAAAAAAAAAATGTCTTTTAAGCATGATGAAGAAACTGCAAGAGCTAGAGTTGACGTCTTTTACAAAGACTATGTCAGATTTAATAGAAGAGCTAATAGAAGTACCAAGTTTAAGACGCATAGATCATGACTTTTGTATGAGTTGGCCAAAAATTGTATGGAGAAAGCTAAAATTAGGTTCTTATATTCACCTGAAAAAGATAATTCAAACCAAAAGATTGATATATTATTTATTCAGAGGCTAAGGTGGTTTCACATGGTGTCAAGAATGGAGTTTATATATTAGCTTATTGAAAAATAAAAATGAGGTATGCTTGTTGTCAGTCATCACCAATTTCTAAGAAGGTATGTTCATTGGGTTGATTGTTTGCAACCAAAGTCTATGGTTGAACTGACAAAGCATAGGCTCATTGAGGTAGCTGTTTTGTTACATCATTCACTTGTCACTCTAGATGACATCAATGGTAAGATCTTTTTTATGGTACCATATTTAAATGCTTCATTCAATCTGAATTCAATGTCATGGTTATATAGTCAACAACCTCAAGCTTTTTTTTATCTTGTTTTAATGATTTTATGAAATTCTTATAGGTGTTAGAGTTCTGATTGCTGTTCTTGGAGTTGAAATTGACCAAATCACACCACATGCTCTTTTGAAGTAGTTTGAATAGGCTTTAGCTACTAAAAATAAGGAATGAAGAAGGCCAAAGTTTCATTCTTGTATTGTACAATATCCATTTTTAACTAAAAATTCCATTTGTTTTTCACTTTATACCTTTTGCAATTACCCATGATGAAATAATAAAATTGGTGTATGGATAATTTGTTTTCCTTAGTGAGATATAATTTTTTTAAGTAGTTGATCCATGCCTATGCCTAATAAGTCCTATCATATGTGGAGTATGGTT
Source organism: Aquilaria sinensis (assembly GCA_005392925.1). Classification (NCBI taxonomy): domain Eukaryota; kingdom Viridiplantae; phylum Streptophyta; class Magnoliopsida; order Malvales; family Thymelaeaceae; genus Aquilaria; species Aquilaria sinensis. Next base: position 254,068 of record SMDT01003049.1, read on the forward strand.
AGGCCAGCCAATAGTGATATATTCTGCCTATGATTACTCTTTATTTATTAAACTATTTATTAAAAAAACTATGAATGAGGAACCATATGAAACAAGAATAAAGAAAATGTAGGTGGAAAAGGGAGGCATGAAAAACACAAACTTGTAGGTTTGAAATGATCTTTGGATCCATGATTCTGTGTAGAGATATGGGAAAAAGATAGAGTGGATTAAAAAGTAGTACATGCCCCTAACTACCTTCTATTTAATTTTAGGATGAAAACTAATTATTTTTTCCATTTGCCACGTGAGATGCAATCTCTCTATACATTAACTTTCCTTTTGTTGTTGTTGAATATGTGTGCCGAGCCTGGCATAAAATAGTCACCATCTGCTGTTATATGTTGATGGATTTGTAAAGATATTCCCCAAAGTAGCTCATGATTGGACAATAAGATATGATGTCAATGATGAGTCAGTCGTGAAGACTACAAGGGAGGCTTATGAAGACATGTTAAAATGGTTTGTAAATTATGTTAAGTGAAAATTCTTTCTCAATAAAGAATGTTACGTATGTTTTGTTTGCATGCTTGCAAAGAATAAAACTTGAGAAAGAGAGTCATAGCGCAGGGGAGAGCAAAAGGATTGCACGTATTGTCTGGCTCTCTGCGTTTATTTATAGACTAGTTTATTATTAACGTCGGCCTTTTATTCTTCATTGTGTATGCAAATTCTGGCTCAAAACTTGTGGAGCAAATTCTAATGCCTGCCTCGCTTATAGCCTTCATGTGGATTATTTGAAACTAAACATTCACCACCATATGTGGTCCAAATGATGTACTTTTAGTTGGAAGGAGTTGTTGTGTCATAACTCATGTTGAATATATTTACCTGTAGTGCTGTTGATAGTTAGTTTTGCCAGCATTTCTTGTATTGATTTAGTTTTGGAAAGGGTAATGTGAAGCTCCAAACCTTGTAGCGAGTTTTGAGACAGTATTACAAGTGAAATAAATCAATAAATAATTATTGTAGTTGAGAAGGTATGGATTTGTGAAGATGTTCCTTTACTTAATAAGAGAATATCTCAATAAATGAACTAGCTATAAAGGAGAAGGTCCTTCAGGCTTCAGGGGCCACGATCATTACTCCAGTCAAAATCCTATCCATTTTTTATCGGCAGACCCTTAAAGTAGGTACATTCATCTCTTGAAAAGGTCAAAGTCATTTTTAAAAACACTTTACCAAAAGCCAAAGTCATAAGCATGTCTGGAGACCATACTACTTTATCAAAGCTTAAATTTGTAACAGAAAAGAAAATGTCTTCTACCGCTCCTTTAAAAGCTTTAAGAGCCAAGAAAATTACCAAAGCTAGTGAAACCAGTCTCAATAAAAAAGCAACTATCTCCAAAGTTTGTTTAAGGAAAATCTCAACAACACCAAGGGCTTTATTAGCTATAAGATAATAACTTAGTAAGGCTGCAAGCCTAACTGCAAAAAAGCTTAAGAGCTTAAAAGTTGTGTCTACCCTAAAGAATCAGAATAAGACATCACTAGATGAAGAATAACCTAATATTAAGGAAACCAACAAGGATGAACCTTGGGAAAGACTTTGTATGTCATCGAGGTGGAAGTTGAGAACCAACCGTTTAAATATGATAACAATAAAGATTGTACACTTGAATGTCCTTCACCACCAGAATAAAAAACCATGTCATGTGCTATCAAGATAGATGATAAAGATAAAGTTTTAAAATATGATACAAGAGAAACTTGCTCAATTGAATTGCTTACGCTGGCACTCTATACCAAATCTCCATTACTCTCGACCTATGAACTCTTATCATCCACTGGTGATAAGGATGAAGAAGAACATGATATTACAGAATATGGAGTAGAGGATATCCAAAATAATAAATGTTACAAAGAATATGAAATAGAAAGATTAACTTTTTGTAAGATTAATTTGTAAACCCTACTTTTATGTTAAAAAAATAGTACATCTCTTAACTCTTACACTTATAACCTACCATTTAGCTCATATGAGTTAGAGCACTCTTTTAAGGTTTTGGTCAAAGTTACAACTTTGGAGATTTTAATATAAATTATTTAATAATTGTGTTTCATAAATTTAAATTATTTAGATAATCCATTTATTACAAATTAGTTGAAATATTTAGGTTCTGAATGAAGATTTAAAAAAATGAAAAAATTTTGTATTTTTTTCCTTTTTACCCTGTTTTTTGGTACATAAATAAAAAAAGGGAAAAATGAATATTAGAATGAAAATTTAAACAATAATATGGTAAAAAAATTATTAAATATAAAAATGTTGATGATAGTTGGGACAAAATAGAATAGCATTTTGAAACAATTGGGATAGATGAGTTGTTGACCATCACATTTGTTCGATATGTAAGATAGACAAAAAATCTATTGAGCATATAATATTTTGCTACCTTTTCACGTAGCTTATCCTTTGAGTTTTTGTCTTACATGACCTTCATATTACTTTTCCAAGCATCTGGAATATTTTCCAAATTGCACAGGAACCTTAATGGAAGATAATTGTTACTTTTTTCTTACCATTGGTTGGTATGTTTGGAGAAACATCAACATGTTTGTGTTTGATGGGGCATGTCACATTCTCACCACTATAACTTGTCAAATTCAATCATGGTTATATATTGAAGGTTATGATCATATATCCCTTCAAGCCTTGTCCGATGGTTCATTGGTCACCATCGCCTGCCAATTATATCATAATGAATATGGATGCTGGCAAGTTTGCTTCACTTGGTTTGGCAAGAATTTGTGTTATGGCCCGAGACTCCTTATCATCTGTACAACTTGTTATGTCTCATGCAATTCTTTTTATCTCTAATATTACATATCTAAAGGCTTTGATGATATGAAAAAGGCCCTCTTGAAGCTCAAGCATGTGGATGGAAAAAATCTCATTATCCAAACTAAATCCCAAAGTAAGGTGGCTGCTTTTATTAGAAACATTTTCTCTACGCTTATGGTATTGAGATTGATGATATTCAGGGGCATAGCTTTTAAAGGGTAAGCAGGGACCGCCCTCCCACCCCCTAAAATTTTTAAAATTTTTTATTAGAGCTGGTTAATGTGATATAAAATTGTAATAATATTAAAATTAGATACTTATTTTTAAACTTTGAAGTTGATAATGAGCAAGTTTATATTTTACCTTTTTGTAAAAACCAAAGAAAAACTTACAGAAACTCCTCAAAGGTTTGACTTAACCTATACTTGCCCCCCTTTATTTTAGAAAACCTACACTTTGCGCTGAATAATAACTCCACATGTTATACTAGTGGAGTCAAATGCTTTGATTACCTAATAAAGTTTGTAAAGTATGCAAATCAACCACAATGTTTATCTCATGTCACCTCCAATCTAATTTTCCCTAAATATATAATATATTTCTAATAAATTTTTTGCTTTTGAATAACTTCTATATGTATAAATTTACTAATAAGTTTTAAAAATCTATAATATATTTTTATTTTTATAAATTAAATTTATGTCTTTGATTAATATTAATATTTACTTTCTAACACCTTATTTGACTTTTCAATTAGTTCAAATAATAGGGAAAATCTTCTTATTAATATTGAATTTATAGAACATGCTTATTCTTAGCCTACCTAATGATTATTATTAATAATGAATGTATACAACATATTTTACAAATAATGAGGGACAATCTTCTTAAACTCATTACATTCTTCATTATTTTTACATTGAATGAAAATAATACAAAAAAAATCATATTAAACCAACTGTTATATTTTATTATATAGATCATGTTTGCTAACTTCTAAAATAATCGAAAATCTATAACATTTTTATCTAAAAAGTACACATTTTTTCTTAAGTTTGAATAGTGTTAGAGAAATAAGAAGTTAGTCTCTTTGTCATCAAAAGGTTGATGTTTGATTTTAATTTTAATTTTGGTAGTTTTGAGTATGTGGTTTTGAAAAAGTGTAGTATTAAATTGTAAGTTATAAATTTTTGAATTGAACTTAATCATTGTAAATTTTCAAATTCCATGAATTTATATGAAACAGTGTTTAATTTTTTCTATTATTGATCATAACTTTATACATGTTAACAACCCGACCCCATTTCCTATACTTGGTTTTTGGTTGCGCCCCTATGATATTATTACTCTATCTTTATAGTTTAATTCTTGTACTTTTAATCATGTTCCTAGATCTGCTAATACCGCTACTCACACCCTTGGGTTCGTGTCAAAGGACTTGATTGGATGAGTGGAATGGTACCGACTGTCATCACGCGTAACTGGAGTTCTTATGACTGATTCTTAATGAAATTCATATAACTTCTTTTGAAAACTTTTTTTTTGAAAAAAAAATAACAATTGGGGCGGAGACCGGGATGGAGTTGGGACTTCGGAGTTACGACTTACGAACGACTACAACAGACGACGCCGTTCGAAAATTGCCGCCTTGACATTTTTAACAAGGAAAAAGAGACAAATAAACGCAGGTAGGAGGAGAAATAAAAAGGTTGATTCACAAGCTTCTCATCCCCAAATCAATGGCAATCTATAGCACCAAACCCTAACCAACCCGCTATCTTCGATTATCGGAGTTGATGGCTTGATAGGAGGAATCTACAGCAGATCTGATCTCTTAGAGGTTTGTCTTCTTTTCGACTGTTTGTTCTTGGAGTCCGTCGATTTGTCTTTCGCTGTATTTGATCGCCGGCGTTATTAGGAGGTTTATTACTGTGATTGTGGGAACTCTCTCGCGTTCTGAGTGGATCGGATGCTGTTTCTTGTTTTTTAATTCTATTTTCTCTGCAAATCATGATGATGGGAGTCTGTATTAACTGCTTTTTTCACCTTTCATTCTGTGGGAAAGAAATTAGAAAGAAATATTTAGGGTTATTTTGGATTGGAAGGTTTGGGAAACTGGCCTTGAGAGGAAATCCAGTTAAATTTCTTTTGCCTGATAAGGGAACTGCAGGGTTATTTTGCGGGTGTCCAAGTTGACCATTGAGAATTTTTTTTTTGTGTCAAGATCTTTTTGGTTCTGTAATGTTAATAGATGTGACTGGTTTCTCACGATTTTGACAAAGCCATTTCTTTGGTTGTTGAATAGCATTTCTTCCTTTCTGATTGTGAACTGATATATGCGTTATTTATCATTATTGATATTGTTCGGGATGCTATTTTCTGAGAGATGGAGAAGGGCCTGGAAATTATGCCCTCTTAGTTTGATCGTCTTGTTAAGAACATTTTTTATTGCTCAATTGCATTTCTTTAGTGTGATAGTCTAGTTATTAACTTTTTATTTCTCATTTGCTGTTCTAGAGTTACTTATTTAAGTATCAAGTTTTATTTATTTCCATGTGAAGTGGTATATGTTTGCCAGCTTCTGACATATTATTAGGGCATTCAAATATTTGGAAATTTTTTACTTCATTCTAGTGTCCATTTGCTGACATTGTCTAAATTATTTTTGATCTATTGAAGCTAAATTTCAGGACATATTTGATGGATGATGATTGTGCTGATGGATAAAATGTCTGCTCCTTCATCCAGGGAGCGTGCACAGCATCTTTATGAGAAGGTATTTGCTTCCTTTGAAAATTGACTTTCGCTTATGTTCTTCCTGCTGTTGAATCCATTGTCAGCAAATTCCGGCAACATTTTTGGCTTGCTAATTGGAAGATTTTTGTTTGATTATCTGGGATTCCATCCACAGAAAATAAATATGTTTTCATCATGCATTATTGCATTTGTCTGTGGCCTTCTGTTTGTGATGAGAAGATAATGTTCCCTTGATTTCTCACATCCATCATGCATGCAGAACCTTGAGTTGGAAAGCAAGCATCGGAGATCAGCTCAGGTGCGAGTTCCATCAGTTCCCAATGCATGGCAACAGATGCGTGAGAACTATGAAGCTATAGTCCTTGAGGATCATGCTTTTTCTGAGCAGCATAATGTTGAATATGCTTTGTGGCATTTACATTATAGACGGATTGAGGAACTGAGAGCACACTTAACTACTGCTTTAGCCTCCAATTCTGCAAACACATCTCCAGGTGTAAAAGGCCCTCCAAGACCTGACCGGGCTACCAAAATAAAGTTGCAGTTTAAGACTTTCCTTTCTGAAGCAACAGGATTTTATCATGACCTTATCGTTAAACTTAGAGCAAAGTATGGTCTTCCACTTAATCACATCTCTGAAGATTCTGAAAACCAAATTGTTATGGTGAAAGATGGAAAGCAATCTGCTGACCTGAAGAAGGGTTTACTATCTTGTCACCGCTGTTTGATTTTCTTGGGAGACCTTGCACGATACAAGGGGTCGTATGGGGAAGCGGATTCCAAAACACGTGAATATGGGGCAGCTTCTAGTTACTACTTGCATGCTGCTTCAATTTGGCCATCAAGTGGGAATCCCCATCATCAGGTACCCTTCTATGTTCTTTTTTTGGGACATACTCTCTTTGTTCTAACTTGATTCCTGATGTATGGATGACTGAGGTCTCACTTGATACCTGCTTTATGGCTTAGTCACATGGCCTGAGTTGTGTTCAGTTTACTTATCCTTTGCTTCTGTAATTGGAGTGTCTTTTTATTTCAGCTAGCTATATTAGCATCTTATTCAGGCGATGAGCTCGTGGTTGTATATCGATATTTTCGCAGTTTGGCTGTTGATAACCCTTTCACCACAGCAAGGGATAACTTGATTGTCGCATTTGAGAAGGTACAAATTATGTTGTTGTTGTCATTATTATTATTGTTACATTTTAGCTCGGTTGGGATATGGGCTTCTGGTCTTACCATAAACAACCAGTTCTATGGGCATTGGCAAAAGATTTGGACTTAAAAGTGGTTGAGGTTGGTGTAATAAAATCTGATTTACATCAAGTAGTGGTGATGTTGTTCGAAATGATCACTAACAATTTGGAGGTAGCTGCTGATTGACAGTTACCTGTCTTTCTGTCATTTTCTAGTGACTGGCTTTAATTCATTTTGGATTCTTATTTAAACTTCATAGGACTTCTGGCATAATTGCTTTTATGTGTGATTTACTTTCTCTTGTTGCTCATCGTCCTTGTAAGTGTACATAGGCAAATCGAAATGTATTATTATTATTATTATTATTATTACAGAACCGCCAGAGCTTCTCACAGTTTCCTGTGGATGTTAAAGCTCCTTTGGTCATGCAGTCAGCAGCATATGCAAGGTTGGGTGGCAAAGGAAGGGGGAAGATGGAATCCAAATTTGATCCAAAAGATGCTAAGAGGGAATCCAGCCCTGTTAAGGAAAGATCATCTATTCAGGAGCTGTGCAAATTATTCTGTGTTAGATTTGTTCGTTTAAATGGCCTCCTTTTTACGCGCACAAGGTATGATGTTTTGAAATCTTAACACATTGCATTTGACAACAGCCAAAGTTTTGACTATGCTGCCCCATATGAGCTCTCTGTGTACTTGTTTGTGTCTCTGAAGATTCACTGCAAGTTTTTCTTTGTACAGCTTGGAGACTTTTGCAGATGTTCTCGCGCTAGTGATCAGTGATTTATGTGAACTTCTATCTTCTGGACCAGAGGAGGAGCTAAATTTTGGTGCAGATGCTTCTGATAATGCTCTTGTTGTTGTTAGGCTGGTGGCTGTTCTTGTTTTTACTGTTCATAACTTGAAGAGGGAGGGTGAAGGCCAGACATATGCGGATATTGTTCAGCGTGCTGTTCTTCTTCAGAATGCTTTCACTGCTGTATTTCAGATAATGGGGCACATTGTTGGAAGATGCATACAAGTTAATGATATTTCTTCAAGTTTCCTCTTGCCTGGTATTTTGGTTTTTCTAGAGTGGCTTGCTTGCTGCCCAGATGTTGCAGCACCTGCCAGTGATATGGATGAAAAGCAATCCACCGCAAGAGCAAGTTTATGGAAGAATTGCATCTTGTTTCTTAATAAGATTTCGGCAGTTGGTCCTATGTGTGTAGACAACAAAGAAGATGAGACATGTTTCTTCAACATGAGCCGATATGAGGAAGGAGAAACTGAAAACCGGCTTGCCTTGTGGGAGGATTTTGAATTGAGAGGTTTCTTGCCTCTTCTTCCCGCACATAGTATATTGGATTTCTCTAGGAAACAGTTGGTGGGAAGTGATGGTAATAAAGAAAAGAAGGCTCGTATAAAGAGGATTCTGGCTGCTGGGAAGGCTCTTGTTAATGTGATTAGGGTTGATCAGGAAACAGTTTATTTTGATTCAAAGACCAAAAAATTTGTTATTGGTGTTGAGCCTTCTGAAGATGAAGCATTGGCATTTTCTTCTGGACCACCAAGAGAAAATGGTTTGATGCAAAATAATCCAGCTGAGAAGACTAGTGTTATTGGCAGTATGCAGCTGAACTCAATATCGAGAAGGGAGGGGTTAGAGGATGATGATGATGAAGTTATTGTCTTCAAGCCTGCTATAACTGAAAAGAAAATTGACACAATTGGTCAAAATTGGACCCATAATGGCTTGAAGCATGGTCAAATCAATTCAGCAGACAATTTGAATCATTTTAGTGTTTCTGTTTCACCTCCTCTAGATAATGTTCTTCAGTATTTTGCATCTGATCCAATTCCAGTGGCCCCCATGCCCGTTGGTGGAATTCCTCCTCAAAGTGTGCAGCAAGTTCAGTTCCATGGTTTGAACTGGTCAGTGGAACAAGCTTCTCTTTCTAATAGCTTGAAAGGTTTGGCACTGTTTGAGAATGGCCATGTGGCAGACCGAAAGCTGTCTGCAAGTTATGATTTGTATAATCCTACCCAACACTTGGTCGCTATCCATCAACCAGTGAATGTTAGTAATGGTGCCAAAATGTACAATCATACGAAGGCACCAGAACCCTTGTTGCCATCCACAACTGAGGCTATTACTGGCTCAGTGTTTGGGTATGAGAACTTGGCTCCTAAACCCTCCTTAGTTTTGCCAGTAGGTGGGCGGAAGGGTCCAGTTGGCCGACCTCTGAGGCATCTTGGTCCTCCACCTGGGTTTAATTCTGTTCCCAGACCACTTAATTATGTTATGCCTGCTTCAGATTTAGGTAATCCAGTTATGGATGATTATAGTTGGTTGGATGGATATCATTTGACATCATCATTGAAAGGTGCTGGTCTTGATGATTCAGTCAACTCAATGTCTCATGGAAATCCACAGTATGTCAATAATAACGGCAGCAAGGACTTTAGTGGTACAGTTAGCTTTCCATTTCCTGGAAAACAACTTCCAGTGGTGCAGTTCCAATCAGGAAAGGAGAAAGTCTGGCAGGATTATCAGACCCTTGAGCAACTGAAACGTGATGCTGATAAAAAATTGCAGCAGCAGCAGCTTAATAATGGAAATCAGCAATTTATGTCTCCTGATCAATATCAAGTACAGTCTGTTTGGACAGGTCAATACTTTGTGTGAGATCAATGGTGTTGCTGGTATTGTTCTCTTCTCTTATAAACTTTACCCGCAATTTATGAGTTGTTTTTGAGTGATGTTGGAGCTGAGTGTGCATGATTCATTAAATTTTTGTTTTTTCTGCTATTGAGGTTATTGGGTAATTGTTTCATTAATGTCCTGCATCAGTTTTGCCATCATATGTAACTCCACCTTTGAAGCACCGTCAGTGTTGATTTTTTATTGGAGTGTGATGGGCTTGGCTTCTAGCAGGCACTTGCTACTGAACGAGTAAGTATCTATTTTGCTGGTTGCTCTCATAAGTTAGTACTACATGCTTGTTTCATTCATGGTGTTTGACTGATTTATGCGGAAAAAACTTGGGCTAAAAAAAAATCTCACATTATACATATCTGTTTTGTTGGTTTGATAAGATTTTGCCAGAGCTGGAAGGTGTTTGAACATATGTGCAGAATTTGTGAGGTGCAAATGCCTTTATTTTGGTTACGCAGAATGAAGATAAGAAAAGGTGCTAATAGGATCATCAGTTGGATCTGGGGTTATATCTCCGGGAGCTGGTCAGAAAAAGTTCGTGTTCCTCGATTGGCTGTTGAGACCCTTACGCTGGCAATTCAGGATGCGCTGTTGGCAAGCAGTGGATAATGTACCCCTCATATCCTGCTGCTGGCTGCTTCTCAACCGGAGATGGCTTTGGAGTTGTAAATGCTAGATGTGATCGAAGTATCAAAAGGTGAAGGTGAAGTTACCGATAGGTATTGATGTCAGTATCTGAAAGGCGAGATATATGATGAAGATTAACGTTATATTACATATAAGTCGGACTGTTTGGGTTGATAACTTTGTATTGTCTTATTGTATATTTACTGTCTTGAGTTTTGAGTGGTGTACGTAGGTAGAGCAGAAGGGGAAGCAAGTTGTGTGTTTGAACCTTAGAACTCGGAAGTTGGATTCTCTCTTGGCCAAGGCATGTAACGAATAAATGATTTGGATGGAGCTTTCTCCCTGTGAACTTTAAAACTGATAAGACGTGCTTGGTTGGTTTTGTTTGTTCATTTATTTGCTTGTCGGTGAGACTGGGATCTTCGCAGTTCTGGAACTTCAAATTTTATTGCTACCACTCGGAAGTAGTTTGATTTGTGTTGCCATAATTATTGAGAAAGTCAGATGGGCCCCTGTTCTGTAGATGTGGTTGGGAATGTGCGCGTCTGCTAAGGTATCTTGTTTCTTAGAACTCTTGCCTTATCATGACGAAACTCGATGGTTGTCTACATCACACTCGCTTACTTGCGTGACCCAATAATTATAGAAGCAGACGTGCAGGTCGAACGTCTAAGGTCCCCGCGGCCTTTGAACTCCCCATAGTAAAAAAAAAAAAAAAAAAAGAAAGTTACAATCAGTAATAATATTATAACGTCACTGTTAAAAATAAAGTGAAATATTAATGGCGTGCCGTAGTATAAACAAAATGCTGGTTACAATTGTGCAGTGCAGTAGCCAGATTACGGAAAGCTTCATTTGTTTGTGGCCGAAAATCCAAAGCAAAGTTCAGTTCATGTCAAGCTCATCTTCCCTTGAGGGGAGCGCAGCTGTATTCTTTTTAGCTTTATAATTTCCGATTGATGAACAAGAAGGAAAATGGAACTCTTGGACTTTGTGAGTCGCCCCTGGCTAATTGTCTTTGGACCCATCCGTAGGATCGATCTTTTATCCTGTTCATTGTACCTCTACATTTATATATGATATTCGACCATCTGTCTTTGTCTCAACCAGTAGCATGACACAAAAACAAATATGGGGTCCTACATTCCTATTTCAAGTTTCAACTGACAATAAAATAAGATATCTTAGATAGAAGATTTAGGTTTGAATGTAGAGCTGTAAAATGAATCAAATAAACACGAACAAGTAATGTTTATGTTCGTTTATTTAACTTTTAACGAACATGAATAATAAACAAACAAAACTTCTCTATTTGTATTCATTTGTTTACTAATAAACGAATACGAATACGAACACGAATAATTAAAATTGATGACTACTATTAATTTAAACTGAAGTAAGTCTAGCAACGACTGACAAAGTAATAGACGATGGTAAGAGATTATGGATTAGGGCTACGAGGTTTGGCTTGGTGCTGCAGCAGGTTCACATTATAAGGGAAATAATTAATTATATTTGGGAAAGCAAAAACAGTAGATTAATTTAGGAGAGATTGGGCCATAATCATATGTGTGTGAAGTAGATGGACACTAATAAAAATATAGAATATATAAAATATATATAATAATAAATGTATAACTAATATATAAATAAACAAACAAATAGACATAAATAAACAAACAAATAAATGAACATAAATGAACAATAACCAAATAATTCAAAACAATTCGTGAATGTAAATGAATGAACGAAACCTTGTTCATGTTCATTTGTTTAACTAATTAAATAGAAAAATCTGTTCGTATTTATTTTTTTAACTAAATAAATGAACATAAACAAGCTCCGGATGAATAGTTTATCGAATGCTCTATTCATTTACATCCCTATTTTAGTGGCAATGTACTCCAACATACCAGATATTTAAAGGTTGTCAAATTGCGGTCAAAATTCTCAATGGTTTCGTGTAACAGACACTTTACCCATTACCTTTCTTATAGGTCATTCTAATCTTTATATTCTTGTATGGGTAAAGATTCTGAATATTAAAAAAAAAAAACAAAAACAAGATATATATATATAAAAAAAAAAAAAAGGAATAGGCGCACTTACTTGTACGAATCAGCTTTGTAGATATGTTTACAAGTTGGCCAATTCACATAAGGTTAATTAGAGGCGATTCTTTTGGCAACTTTTTAATTGCCAGATAGTTTTAACGTGTCACAAAATCCATCTAAAATTTTTTTCTCCACTAGCACATTGTTTTGGAAGTAACAGTCTCACTTACCAATTTTTATGATAATCGTGATTCTTCTTTCAATAAAGTATCTGATGAAGATTATAAAAAAAAAACTATATTACAAATAATAAGATAAGTGTGTACTGAGAAATTCCAGTCTATAGTTGTGCACTGGAATCGGACCTATAATTAGGTGTTCGTGTAATGTAAAATTTTCGCTGTCATTGGCGTCCATTTCCTTGCTTACTCGCACCAACATGAAAGCTACGCCACCTTGAAACAGAATCCTTCAGACCTATTAAGTTGTTTTCCCCTTTTTTGGTGATTGATAGAGATAAGAGACGTAACATTGTAGTCTGCATTTGACACCCAACATTAATTAGTAGTGTTAGCGACTAAAACAACTATTTTGATTGCCTTTCAACGTCGACTACAAATTAGTGGAACACAACAATCCCACTGATTAATGGAATTTTTATACAAGGAATAGAATGTGAACACCTTCTAACCTTGGTTATTGAACTCCACAACTAGACAACTTAAATCAATTTAAATATGATTACCAAATTAATGAGGATAAAAATCACAAAAAAATAAAATAAAATAAAATAAAAAATGTTATTGCTTGTACTTCAGCCCAAATTGACTATTATTGTTTTTTTAGCTCAAATATATCATTCATGTTTTTAAATATGTCAAATTCACCAATCTCTGTTAAATCACAAAAATATTTCTGTGTGAAAGGAATATGATTTGTTAAAATTGTGGAAATATTATGAATTTACAGTTTATTGAATGCATGAGAATTTGGATAGAAAGAAACTAGCAGCCATGTAGAAGCTAGCATGCATAAATCAAAGAAATGCATTCTAGAAGTGATTCATTACTGCCACTCTTTAAAAATAACAGTTTAACACTGAATCCCCTGCTAAATTTAACAGAAGGTGGCCAATTTAAAACATAAGTTGTATATTTGCAAAAAGAAAAGTGGTCAACTTGGACCAAGTCACAAAATTGATGGCTTTTTTGTGGTTTCTCCGTGAAAAAGAAAAAGACGAATTATTACCCCTCCCTGCCTCCCATCCAGCCTCTGATTCTGGTCTGGCACATCACTCTTATTTGTAGCTCTGGCTCACCAAAACCAGCTTACAGAGTCACACTTGCTCACTTGACAAGTCCTCCAAAAGAAATCCTAACAATATCGAAAACAGAAGCTCAAGAAAATTTTGATCTCTCAAATCTCAAATTCTGAATCCAAAATCTGGGGAAAAAAAAAAATGGTTTCGATGACAAGCCCTTCGAAACCACTTTTCATATTCATCCTTCTTCTTCTCTTCCAGAACCCATTCATTCAAGCCAACCCCATAAAAGCCGTCGTCGTTTTGGTCATGGAGAACCGCTCATTCGATCACATGCTGGGCTGGATGAAGAAGCTCAACCCAGAAATCAATGGGGTCGACGGGTCTGAGACGAACCCGCTGAACACAACCGACCCGAACTCCCCCAAATTCTCATTCAAGAATGAGGCCCAGTACGTCGACCCGGATCCGGGCCACTCGTTCCAGGCCATACGCGAGCAAATCTTTGGGTCGAACAACACCTCCGCCGACCCGCCGCCGATGAAAGGGTTCGCGCAGCAAGCTTTCTCCATGGACCCGTCGAAGAACATGTCCATCAATGTGATGAATGGGTTCGCTCCTGACGCCGTCGCGGTTTACAAGACTCTCGTGTCGGAGTTTGCAGTGTTTGATCGGTGAGTTTCTAATTCCTTCTTCCGCGTTCTTTCTGTCTGTCTGACTTAATTGTAAGTTTTTAATCTCTTGGGGCTAACCTGGTCAGTTAAAGTTTTTAACGGACTTGATTGAAATTCCAAATCTAAGAAATCTGCAAATTTTCCGCGTTTTAGTTATCTAGCGGATTGATCGATTCCAATCCAAATTTGGTGATGACTTTAGTGTTGTCACCTGTCACACAATTTCAGGATCTGAAACTTTAATGTGGCTAATCATTTTAGACTTTACGTTCGCTATAATTAGAACATAACTGGCTTTCTCAATACTTATTTTCTGGAAAAAAAAAGTAAATTTTCGCTAGTAAATATTAATATCCTGTTCTTATAATTAAAAGGTAATGCTCCCGCTTTGTCTTTGTGTTGCCGTCGTGGTTTGCCAATCAAAGGCATATATAAAGCCATGACTATTTTCCTTGGTAATGCCAATTGTAAGACTATTTCCCGCGCGCAAAAGGAAAACATTTAAGTACTTCCATGTGTTTATAAATATTTATATATAAGTGACGTAAATTGTACTATGCTTTATTTTGGTCTAAAAGTGGCAGACATCTATAAAGAGTAACGGTCGCTCCTCTTGCTTTAATTTACAAAATGGAATCTACGAAGTCGTTTTTGTGGCAATATCATTTTTTTAAAGGAAAATTAATTAAGGATGTTTAATTATTCAAATTCCAAACGCAGAGCATTTAACATTCTATTGTAATGTCTTTTGGACTTATGGTTTCAATATAAAAAGTTGGTAAGATTACTTAGCTAAGTAAGTTAGCTAAAAATTACTATTACTTTAGTATTATGGTTTCCAAACAGATCATATGATTGGTGTTTAACAATAATATATATATGTGTTATATATCGTGGGGATATAAATATATGTAGTTGTGGCTTCGCATACACGACATTAGGTGTGGTCAATTTTCATACACACGTTGACATCAGGCTCCAACGTTCCTTCTTTCCTGCCAATAAATTCTACATTTTATAGAATTTAAAAAACTAGAGTTAAAAAAGTCACGCTCAAAATGTTCCATTTAGTGCAGGTGGTTCGCCTCCGTGCCATCCTCAACGCAGCCAAATCGCCTGTACGTGCACTCCGGTACCTCTGCCGGAGCTACCAGTAACATCCCGGCGCTGCTGGTGAAGGGGTACCCCCAAAGGACGATATTCGAGAACCTAGACGACGCCAGAATCTCCTGGGGAATATACTACCAGAACATTCCCGCAACGTTGTTCTACAGAAACCTACGCAAAGTCAAGTACATCCCCAGATTCCATCCCTACGACCTCACCTTCAAGCAGCACGCCAAAGCCGGCAAACTCCCAGGCTACACCGTCATCGAGCAGCGCTACATGGACAGCAAGATCCAGCCGGCCAACGACGACCATCCCTCGCACGACGTCTACCAGGTATATCTTCACAAATTAATAAACATCTATTTATGCCTATATATATATATATATGAAATGTAAATCCCAATAATAAAATCTTGCAAAGTTTCTAGTACATGTTAGAATAGGTACTATTGACGTGTTTGTGATGGTAGTAAATCCCAAAACTAATGTTAATATCTTGATTATACATATGTGTATATATATATATATATATATGTCTAATGATCATTTTGGTATATATGTGGATGATTATATGTAGGGGCAAATGTTTGTGAAGGAGGTGTACGAGACACTTAGGGCGAGTCCACAATGGAACGAGACCATGTTGGTGATAACGTACGATGAGCATGGTGGATTTTTCGATCATGTGCCGACCCCGGTTCTTGGCGTACCGAACCCAGATGGGATCATTGGGCCGGAGCCCTTCAACTTCACGTTTGATCGGTTGGGTGTTAGGGTTCCCACAATTGTGGTCTCACCTTGGATACAGAAGGGAACTGGTATGTGGAAAATTCTTCACTTCCAACTTTTAAATTCATAACATCAATCATTTCTTAATTAATGGCAACACATATGCAATTCAATAAATTAATGATACCTACAGACTAATTGTGAATACATGGGGTTACGTTGACATTGCTGATGATGAGGGACAATTATTGAAAAGCTAGCCCACTTGGTTGACTAGTTTCTAATTATTGGGTTTGTTTTATGATTAGGTAGGCACAATTTTATCCAAAATCCAGTTGCATCCAGATATGTACAAAAAATATTATGAATATACATCCTCATCAATAGGTACACCTGAACTTTTGCTGTTGGCTATCTAAGAGTTCTGAAAAATGAAAATAGGTAATAAAAGGAAAATGTTATCACCTAATAAAAAGTTTTATATACAAAAATACTTGCTATAAATTCATGAGTTGAAATAAGTATTATGCTAGTTAAATTAAAGTGAGTCATACATATAGCTGCATGATGAATCAATTATCATTTGTAGTATCAAATTTACTTTTATTAAAAATTTGAGGAAAACCTACAATAAACCCCTGTGATTTGGCCTACCTACACTTTGCCTCATTTATTTTTCAAGAACCTACACTTTGATCTCTATTTCTTTTACATTGACTGACAACAACTTTTAAAATCCTAATTTAAGTTGTACAATAATTTTAATAGTTATTAGAAAATTTTAAATTATTAATTTTTCTTTTCTGTGTATGTATTTTTCTCCCCATAGAAAGAAAATTAGTATTTTCTAAATGTCAATCAACTGTAAAAAAAATATTAAGTTTTTGAAATTACCAGAATATAGTTAACAGATAATTTAAATTATGGTTTCAAAAGTTGTTAGAAAATGTAGATGAATTAGGGGGAAAAGTGTAGTTTTTTAAAATAGAGGCGACATAGATGCAGGTTAAGCTAAACCACAAGGGATTTTTTTGCAATTTTCCCTAAATGTTTACATATATCTTTAGCATTATTTTACAAACTTAGTTGTGATTACAATTTGATCAAATAAAGGCTATCATTTCAACGCATACAATTATCAGAAATACACAATCCATAGTAAAGTACACGAATTATACGAAATAATGAATTTAATAGAATACATTAAAAGTCGAACTCAGGTCAAAGACTTCAAAACACATACCTCTAACCAATCAAAAATGCAAAATAAGATGCAAATGAGTTAGAAAAGAAAATGGGTACACGTGCATTATCCTGTATCTGAAGTGGCAAAAGTGGGGAGGTGCTGGTGGGCTTCCACTTTTATCATTTTCTTCCCCTTTCCCGAAAACTAGAAGCAGACTTAATAAGAAAGCCAATTGAACCAGATGGAGGCTGAACCGAAAATGCTCTTTCCTTTATCCAATTTTAAAAGCAATGGAATGGCGTGACACATGGGAGTTAATTGAAACTGATCTGTGAGAGAAAGTTTTAGATTAATGAATTATAAAATTACTTTTTGGAAAAATTATTATAAATTGTTGATTGAGTTCTCGAACTATATAAATGTGCAACTGAGTTCCTGATATCAACGAAAAAATTTAAGAAAAAGGCAATGAACTGAACGAAATGTCGTGAGATGTTCTCTTATGTATTGGGGGCTGCTTGTCATTTTGGTAACATTAGGAAGTGGATTGGACACTTGGCTTGGTTTTAGGATTAGATTCCAAATTGCGTTATAATTCAGGGGTGTGCATAGTTATCTACTGTAGAATTTATTGGGTTGTTTGGATCATTTTCTTTTGAACAGAAAGTGGGGCAAATCTTGTACGCTTAGTTATCTTCGATTTCATCAAACTCAACCACACTACCCTTTAGCTTATCCAATAAGCTATAACATGGCTTGCTTTGGAAAAAAAAAATTTAATGAAACTGTTAAAATTAAAAGTTTAAAATTACCTTTAATAATAATAATAATAACAATAGTTTTATGAAATTATTTAATTTTTATTGTACATTTGCTCTAAAGAATTTATCGCGTTATATATGATGGTATTGGATTTCACTGAATTTTGAAAATGCAGTGGTTCATGGGCCGAAGGGACCTTATCCAACATCAGAGTATGAGCACTCTTCTATTCCAGCAACAGTGAAGAAGCTGTTCAACCTCCCCTCACCCTTCTTGACTAAGAGAGACGCTTGGGCCGGAACTTTTGAAGGCGTGGTCCAAAAGCTTAACGTACCGAGAACCGATTGCCCAGGTTGGGATCCGATTTCGAATAATTTATTACCAAAGAAGATCACTTCTTTTTAATCACCGAGTTCTGAAGTTGCGGTTGAAAAATTGTCTTTACTTTTAAGCCATTGCCAGTAGTAGCTAAAACTGTTGTTATGTGTAACAGCACAACTTCCTGAACCAATGAAGATTAGGCAAAGTGAGGCAAACGAAGACGCCAAGATGAGCGAGTTTCAGCAGGAGCTGATGCAGCTGGCAGCGTCCATAAACGGCGATCATCTCCTTGCTGGTTTTACAGAGATGGGGAAAGGGATGACTGTGAGGGAGGGGAAGAAGTACATGGAGGATGCGGTGAAACGCTTCTTTGAGGCAGGAAGTTATGCCTCCAAAATGGGGGTCGATGGAGACCAAATCATCCAGATGAGACCATCCCTCACTAGTAGAGCCTCCAAGCCTCAACTTGGAAACCCCTAAGGCTTTTCCAAATTGCTTGTAAAGATAAATTCCTGTTACAAGACCCTAGCATAATTCTTACTACTATTTAGTCTTGTAGCAGAAATAAAAAAGTTAGTGACATTTAACAAATTGGGAAATAATCATGAGTTGAAGCGAAGTAAACCACGTATAAAGGGAAATGTGGAATACCAAAACTAACAAATAGATGAGTACTAACCAAAATGACTACGGAAATATGCAACTCGTTGAATTTAGAAGCTCACACGGAAAACGTTCATGTGGAACTTTCAAATACCTTACCTACAATAAAATTGAACGATGTTATCTTTTTTCGGGACAAGAATAGTGTCCAAGTCCTAGTTTTAGTGTACAAAACTTGCTCCACCTGGGCCGCAGAGTAGTGAAACCATGAATCTCCAATTTACAATGTATGGAATCAGAATCCATTCACAAGCATAAAAATATAACTATAGAGCTAGAGTCCAAAGAGCATTATAACCTAGAAGCCATTTTGTCTGTTAAAAGAATCTGAGCTTCATCTACTGAGCAGAAACACCCTTTCCTGTGTTCACTATTTTTTTACTACCCTCCCACTGCGGGCGTTTGATTGTTGTATTTTCAGTAATGGCGTTACCAAATCAGACCAGATTCACCAGATAAACGTAATGTTGGATCTCAGACACGGTTTAAGTTGTCCCAGTTTGGAATATTGGCAGTGGCCTCGTTCACCATTTTCACTAGCCTCACCTATCAACAGACAATAAATAGGTTAAGGGAGAGAGAGAGGATGAGCATAAATATGGATGTTTAGTACCTAATTATTCAATATTAGATAAAAAATCACATATATTTAGTTAAATTCAAAATCATTTCTACATATAACAGGTTGCTTAAAAGTTCGAAAGAACCAGCTACACACACACACACACACACACACACATATACATATTTGGTTTCAGATAGATTTCTGCTACATAATTATTTCCAGATTGATTTGAACCATAATGGCTTTATTGACATGAGATTAGTCCCAACTAGCTGCACATGATGCCCTCTTAGATTTTGTTTACATGAAAGCAATATACTTACCACACTTCCTGGGACTCCTGTTGGCGGTAAAGAGAGATTTTTTGGCGGAGGACCACTTAGGTATGACCTCTTATCAAAGCGCCATTCCCCGATCTTTCCATACGTTAGTTTTCCCTGACATGTAAGCTTGAGTGAACAACTTTGAGGGATGCAGAAAGTAAAGCAATACTCTAATTAAAGCAGAAAGAGAGCATTTGATAGATAGACAACAGAGTTCTTAGAACTTCACTGCCAAAGTTTCAGATCTTCAAATGCTGTTTAAAAATGGTAGACGAAAGAGGGAATGTAGAGCCTTTTACCTTCAAAGAATAGTCACATCCATAAGTATAATGGATGATAAAAGTCTTCCCTACTTCCAGGTCCCATGGGGGCTGTGACAAATCAAGACGCATTAAGAACTTGTTGGTGAACCAAAATTCATTAAAAAGCAAGAAGCCCCATTGTGAATCACAGAAACCTGTATCATAAAATCTTTACGAAGTATATGCTGCACACCATGCAGTGCTGATGCTACTGCATATGCATACCTGGTTCAACAAAATAGGAAAGTGTATCAGGTTTCAAAATATTTTGCCATCAGCCAAAGAAAAACAGAGTATTACGAGCTTCTTACATTTCCAGCACCCATCCAAATTCCTTGTCGGTGGCCGGATCTTCTTTCATTCTTAGAGATACATTCATCCATGTAGGTGAAATATCTTCTAGCAAAGACTGAAATATAGAAAAGAAATCTGATATATTTATTTTTGGAAAGGAAATGGCGTTGTCATAACAGCATCAAATTCCTGGATCTACCAAGAACTCATTGTCTATTAAAAGACCTGCTTCCTATCTTTCTATCTGCCTATGCCTTTGATTTGGAAAATTTATTGAGAAGAAAAATGAGAGATTGGTTGACTATTTGATAAGTGGCAACAAGCTATCATGAGTACAAGTTGCACCTTTCTGATAATCACAGGAGAATTCCCAATCGGATCAATATTAGTCACAGGACCCTTCTCCTTGGGATAATACTTCCTAATAATCTCCTCATGCTCAGTGGGCTTAATGTAAAAAAAGGGAAACCCAGCTGGATGGTCACCATGTGCCAAATTAGGCAAAGGATTTACAAAAATGTGGTCAGGCTCAGCCATAAGAATGTATCTGCGATGGAAAAACACTAAAATTTCAGATGTTGAGCTAAAGCATTTGAGGTGAGACGTTCTACCGAATGAAGCTACTCACTCCTCCTCAATAGTTGCTTTTTCCAACCATTGGACAAAAGCCCAAGGCCTGTTTAAGACAATATAACCCTGAAGAAATATGAGAATACACTTATCAGCAAAAGAATACGAAACAATGGGACACAACTTGGACAAGTGCTGCATGACTTGTATCTATGTAAATGGTTTTGGAGGATTCAATCCACAATGTATATGATGCAAGTGTACTGAAACATAAGAAATACTGGCCACCAAAATATATTTTGCTGAAACTTGAGTTGCACCCAACAGTATGCATGTATTGGACTTTTATGATGTAGATATTATAAATGCTTCTACAATTGAAAATTCTGTTTCTTGTGTAAACATAACAGTATAATGACACATTAAACTTAGCTAAGATGGTACCACTGATTATGCACCCCTAGATCTGGAGATAAAACAATTGTCCCTCTCCTCACATATACCCCAAATGACAACTAATACACTGTAGCAGACAGCAGACAACAGCCCGTTGACCTTCTGAATAGAAACTAGATATATTACAATAAAAACTAAGAACCTTTCTTCGTTACCTGTTTCAAGTAGACAAAGATAGTTTCAGAATGTGAAAAAGTTAAAGGAACTGAAACAGTGAAAACTCACCCGATCAAGACCCTCGGGAAGAGGATCAACAATAAAAGTTGGAATTTCCTCCATCAAGTGGTCAGGCTTTCCCGAATGCAAAACCCTTGTAAACTTCCCCATGTCTGATCCAGGCACATCTTTCATCCTTTTATACCAAAAATACATAATCCGACACTGCCACTGGCTATAAGGGGCATCAGTTGCCGTAAGGGCAACATGATATTTTGCGCCCGAATTTACTGCCCTCTTCAACTCTTTTGGCATCCAAGTAACAGGATCAGATATCACGGATCCACCCTCCGCGGGGGAAACCTTATGGTGCATTATCATAGTCAACAAATTATATGTTGCAAAGCAAAATCCCAAAGACAGAAGTACCAAAAGCGGCGGCGAAACACGCCCCATGTTCTTCCTTCCAATCATCTTCCACAACTTATGAGATTAACAGATGCTCCCTGCTACAATCGCTCTTATCAACTCAACTATACCAAGTTCTTCTCCGTACACAAAAGAAAAAAAAATTGACGGGAATTCGATACTCCAAATCAGACCCTCCAATTCTCAGCCACAGCAGTAAACCAGAGAAGAAAGCAACACCCTTTAAGCAACGGAATTCAATGATAGATCTGCATTGCAATCAGACAGAAAACTGGCAAAAGTCAATGCTACATCAAAGGAAGACAACAGAGAAAAAACACTTCAAAGTGCAGACCAAAACCAAAAAGATGATACCCTTCATCTGAACACCAAGTAAGAATCTGGGAATCAAACAGATATGCAATTCAACTAGAAAAAACTGGCAAACTCAGATCTCAAAGTCCAACTCCATAACACAACCATGAGACGAAAGTCTAAGAACCCACAAAACAGAGACACTAAAGACAAATGCAGAAACCGATAGATCAAGAAAACAATACCGGGAAAAGCTGAAGCAGTTTCTGGAAGAGGGATTGAGACTTGTGAGTCTAGAAAAATTTGGGTTTGGCCTGAACGATCCGGAGGTTTGGAAAGTTGACAAGGTCTTAATACTGCCACTGGATTAGGGAAAACGAAAATAGAAGCCTGACAGTACTAAACTCTAAAAAGCAAAGGTGGAGGCTGATGTGGTCATGCGTGGGCAGTTTGGATCTCTTCCTTCACTTCACGGTGAGCTATTCTTTATTTTTCTTTTCCTTTTTCTTGTCTTATTTACTTTTCCACTTGCTGTTCACCTTGCTTCTGTTTTGTTTTATGTTACTTTCCTTTTAACTTAAATTAATTTAATTTAAAATAATTTATTTTTATTATTATATTTTTTATTTAAAATAGTTTTAATTTAGAAATTAATGTTGTGTATATGTCATAATTCATTTAAAAGTAAATATTTGAAGTCATTAAAAAAAATAATAAAAATTTAATAACATCATAAAAATTATATTTTTAATAGATTGTTACATTTATATAATATTAGCTTTCCAAATGAAATTAATTCTAAGTTAAAAAATATAAAAATAAAAATAAGTCATTTTAGATTGATGTGTGATTTAAGTTAAAATGAATTTAAAGTCATTTTAGTTTGTCATAAATTAGTTTGCATATCCAGTGTTCCTACGAAATTCTAAATATATTTGAGTTTCAAATGTATATAAATATTTAAATATTATGAAAATGTTATTATAAGATATAGTATTACATTAAAACCAACAATTTGTCTTGTAGATATTAGATGAAATTGGAAGGGTTTGACCTCTATTTAATTGAAACTCAAATGCGTTAAATATATTGACTTAATACGTTACAGGGGGAAAAAACCTACATTCAAGTATTCAATTCCCATCCCAGCCGCTCAGTTAGAGCAAACAATTTGTATACCAATGAGATTTTTTTAAAAAAAAAAATTCTACCAAAATATGCGCTACGCGCATATGTGCATATATGTATTTATTTTTGTTAAAATGTCACTATTTGAATGCAGTCAAAATAGCAACTAACCCAGACATGATTAAATACAATTGCTGGAAGTGATAATGATGTCTAATGGAGATAAGATAATTCTATATCAGTGGAGATATAAATGTGTTCTAAAAGTATGACATCTACGTATAAATATAAGATTTCAATTGCAGATGGATGATAGAATACTTATATGTTGTTGCTATTTTCAATACATAAAAGTATGAGGGATATTTTACTTAAACTTCCGGTTCCGGATGATTAAAAAGGACCATTTAACTTATATGTTGTTGTTTCACTTTATCTATTGGTTGTGGAGGTCATTGCGAAAAACTTCAAAATGATGATACCGGCTAGATGATAAATACATGAAAATGTGAGCAATTCTATTATGATAAACATGGTTATGACTTATGATTGACCCCAAAGCCACAGGCATTCGCAAATCTCAGCATTTCTCTCAGTTTGGGTTCATCCCACAGCAACAACCAAAGCAAGCGATGCGAAAACGAAATCAATTGGTAACCGAGATCTCTAAAATTTATCGTGTTAAGTAAAGGGATTAGTTTGGGAGCAGTAAATTAAAATGGAAATTGAAGATTAACTAGCTTGGACCATGAGCTTATAAACAATTGAAAGCAGTGACGAGTAGAATAGCCTCAAGGCATTCAATCATTTAGCTGTAATATACAAGTATATTTATAGCCTATACATAATAAGAGGATAAAACTAAATAAATGTTTTGAAATACAAATGATAAATCCATTATCTCCTAATATATTTGCGTATCAAGTTTTGAATTCAGCCATTATCTTCAATATGCCCTCTCAAGCGAAGAAGAGACAGGGAAATAACTCCAAGCTTGCTCACTAAAGTGTGAAAACGATCAAAAAGCAAGGGTTTGGTGAACAAATCAGCAAGCTGAGAAGTTGAGTTAATATAGTTAGTGACTAAGTTGCCAACAACTGCACACTCACGAACAAAATGATAATCAACTTCAATATGTTTAGTTTGAGCATGAAACATGGGATTGATACTCATATAAAGAGCATTGATGCTGTCGCACAGTAGGGTAGGTGGAGCAGAAACATATAGGGCAAGATCACGAAGTAATGAGCAAATCCATATAAGTTTTGCTGAAGCAATGGCCATGGAACGATATTCTGCCTCAAAGCTAGACTGGGACACAACTGACTATTTCTTCGCAAACCATGATATGAGATTAGGGCTTAGGAAGACACAAATTCCAATAGTAGATCATCTTGTCAAGGGACATCCTGCCCAATCAGCGTCAAAGTAGGCACATAAAGAAAGAGAAGAAGATCGAACAAAATGGAGGCTAGAGTTCTTGGTGCCTTAAACATAATGTAACACCCGGTTTAGCAAGCTGAAGTGATACTTAGTAGGATGGTGCATATGCTAACAAAGGACATTAACAGCAAATGAAAGATCAAGTATCATAATAGTGAGATATTGTAATGCACCAACTAAGCCACGATATAAACTAGGATTTGATATTAGTGGAGAAGCAATAACAACGTTTGTGTTGGTTGACAAAGGAGTCAAAACAGGTTTGCAGCATTCCATTTGAGCCCGAGCTAGGATGTCAGTACTATATTTTTGTTGTGAAAGATGGAAGCTAGCATGAGTTGTCATTATTTCAAGACCTAGAAAGTAATGTAGAGGCATAAGGTCTTTCATAGAAAACTCTTTGCTCAACTGAAAGATAATATGTTGTAAAGATCATTAATACTACTAGTAATAATGATATCATCAACATATAACAGGAGATAAACAGTTCCTTAAATAGAATGGAGCGTGAACAACGAACTATCACAGCTGCTACATCCAAAACCAAATTTGCAATAAATAATCACTAAATCTATCAAACCAAGCATGCGGTGCTTGTTTAAGACTATAAAGGGCCTTATGAAGCTTACATACGTAATCGGGAGAGGAAAATGAGGTGAAGCCTGGTGGTTGTTCCATAAATACAGATTCTTTCAAATGGCCATGTAAAAAAGCATTCTTGATATCAAGTTATTTCAGTGACCAACCGAAAGAAAGAGCTAATGAAAGAACAAGGCGAATGGTTTAGAGACGCACCACTAGGCTGATTGTTTCTGCATAATCAAGACCTTTTTCTTGATTATAGCTTTTCACAACCAACTGGGCTTTTAAGCATTCTAAAGAACCATCGAACTTCAATTTTGTCTTAAAAACCCATTTGCATCCAACAACATACATGTTTAAAGTCTGGGGAACCAAACTCCAGGTGCCATTTTGGTGAAAAGCAGTACACAGTAGTTTGAAAGGCATCAACCCATAGTGTTTTTGGTGCTTTGTTATGAAATAGCATGGACAGGGCGAGGTCGAGATCCACAATGTTTCTATGCTTGCGCTCAACGACACTATTCTATTCCAAAGTTTTAGGACAAGCTAGAAATGGTTGAATTCTTCCCTTTTGGAAAAGATGTAATAGCTCACGTTTATGAAACTCTCCTCCTTTATCACATTGGAAAACTTTAATTGTGGTGTCAAAATATTTTTGTACCATTGTTCTGAAGTTCAGAAAACAATCTAGGAATTCACATTTATTTCGTAAAGGATATATCCAAGTATATCATGAATAATCATCAACAAAGGTAGCAAAGTAACGAAACTTTTGCATTGAAGAATAAGGGGCTGGTCCCCATAAGTTAACATGAATTTTAAATAATAATGTATTGCTCTTTGTAGTGTCTATTTGAAAGGGCAATTTGCAACTATTTGCAACTTGACAACTAGAACACACTGAAGTTATAGTCTTGCAAGATTCTACTTGCAAATTATTCGAGTGAATAATAAAATCTACTGATTTTTTATGGGGGTGGCCAAGTCGATTATGTCAAACATCATTGGATACTCATTCATGGCGAATAAAGAAAAATGCAACATTGTCAATACCAGAACCTTCAAGCTTGTACAACCTACCACTTTTGACTCCCTTTGCTAGAACCTTCAAATTGCACAAATCCTTGACAACAAAGCCAAATGAATTAAAAGTGACTACACATGGATAATCTTCAATCAACTAAGATATAAAGAGTAGATTTCTGGTTAGCCCAAGAACCAGCAAAACATTATGCAACTCTAATGATCCAGCATTTGTTGGTATTGACACATGACCAATATGTGTAATTTGAAAAGAGTTTCCATCACCGACATATACTTCATCATGTCCCTTATATGGAACCAGAGTTATAAAAATACTTGGATCATTTGTCATATGCGATGTTGCACCAGTGTTTATTGTCCAATCATTCTCTTTAGTAGAATTAAGTGTAAGGGCATTCAAAGCATATGGGAGCCGTGTATCCTAAAAGGCATAATTGAAACATTGTGGACAGGACTTAGCTTGATGACCTGATTTTTCACACATTTGACAAATCAGACCATTAAACTGATTTGAGTTCTTCTTCGGGCTATAGTGATCAGATTTTCCCTCCTTGTCATAATGCCTATTATTGACAAATGGTGAAAATCCTCTACCAGTTGAGTCGAATTCTTGCTTCCTACCATTTCCTTTGCCCTAGCTATTATTCTTCCCATTCTTGCTAAAGTTTTTTGCAACATAGGCCTAGTCATTGTTCGGTGTAGAAGACTTGCAACAAACTAACTAAAACTGGAAGTCGAAGACGTGCCAATATTGCACTGGTAAAGGAATCATAATTAGAATCAAGACCATTAATTGCAAATATTACCTTGTCTTCATCTAAGACAGGTTTCTACATAGTTCCCAACTCATCACAAATTGCCTTAAACTTTCGACGATACACAAACAGTGAGTACCCACCCTTGGTAGTACGATGAAGTTACTAGTTAAAGTTAGCTTCTCTTTTTTTTGAAGAGCCTCCATATGACTATTCTAAACAATCTCGCATATCTTTTGTTATAAGAAGACCAATTACTAAGGAATGTACTCCCTCGAATAGCGTCCTTATGAGAAAATTCTTCAGCATTTAATCATTCATTCTCAATTGGATGTATTGCTATAGTTAAACCTACTCACCATTTGCACCATCTTGAAATTGTTCTGAAGGTTTTTCTGTCAAATGGTGCTTCAGATTCAAGCTCTCAATTAGAGGCTCGACTTGATCCTTCCAAAGTAAATAATTCTTTGGAGTTAAGTTTGTTGTGACAAGATACATCATTTGAGATAGCAATGTCACGTTTAAGGTATATGCTGCTGCCATTGTTCGAGAGGAAAAAAAAATACCACTTCAGTTTTTGTGGCAAGCTCTAATACCATATAAACAATTGATAGCAGCAAAGAGTAGAATAACCTCAAGGCATTCAATCTTTCAGTTGTGATATATAAGTATATTTATATCCTATACATGATAAGAGGATAAAACTAAATAAATGTTTTAAAATACAAATGATAAATTCATTTTCTCCTAATATCTTTGCGTATCAAGTTTTGAATTCGGCCATTATCTTCAATAGAGCTAACCCTGAGAAGTAAGGGTCTTTGACAATCTTGCAGAGCAAGTCCGGAATGAAATGAATCACCAGCACCTAGTATGTCCACAATTTTCACGTAAAAATGATCGACAGCTCATTAGAAGTCCTACATTTTCAAAACAATTGGATTGGTCATAGTTGCCTGTGGTTTTACCATAAACAAATGGCAAATCAATTATAAAACCATAAAAGAATAGTGGGTCTCCAACACCTTAGAAGAATTATAAGTGTGGTGCTGATCCAAATAAAAAATAAAAATCTTGCCATGGCAAGGATTTAGATTGACGGTGGGTTCTAAAATGATCACTGCTTCTACTTATTGGCCATGGCTTGAGGTAAGCTACGATGGAGAAAAGCTTTTAAGACAAGAGGGAAGAGATGGATTTTTCTAATACAAAATTGGAAACTAGATGGAATTCAATTTCTTAACATAAAAAAGAAATTAAAGTCAAAGTTTTCATTTGTATAGCAATATTAGCTTAGAGATAGTTTTTGGAATCCAATTGTAAAAATTTTTAGAATTTGTCGCCTATAATCACAAATTTGCCTAATGTTACCTTTGTATCTGGGTGATCACACTTAAACTTCTCGAATAGATCTTCCAATTTTTAGAGTACGATCACACTTTTAAAGTGCAATCACACTTTTTGCCTTTCTAAATTCTCTCATTCTTTTGCGCTTCCAGGTTTGCTCCAATGTGCAATTGTGTACTGAATTTGTGTGTCCTCATCCACCTGAACAAAATTGAAATACAACCTACAAAACACTAAATACACTAAATACCATCAAATTTAATAGCAAATTGGATTAACATGTGTTGACACCCAATTTTGCCTGACCATTAAACATCAAAAATTTGAAAAATAAAATAAAATAATAATAATAATGAATTAATTGATTAATATTATATATATATATATATATTAGTTTAGGGGGGCATTTTGTTTTATAAGATTATCTTTAAAATATTATATATATATATATATCTGTGTGTGTGTGTGTGTGTGTGCGTGTGTGTGTGTGTGTATAAAAATTTTATTATTAATTAACTAATTAATTAAAAATTAAAAATTAAAAAAAAAAAAGGGAAGCGCGTTTTCCACACCAACTCTCACCTGCCCTCACCAGCTCCTAGACTTTCTGTCATCTCCCTCCCACGTCTATCTCTCAATATCATCAATCTCACTCTCACTCTCCCTTATCTCTCTTCATTCTCTCAGCTAGGATTCTTCAACTGAACTACCAACTCTCACCTGCTCAGAACTCTCTTTTACTCACTCTCACTTGCCT
Source organism: Aquilaria sinensis (assembly GCA_005392925.1). NCBI lineage: Eukaryota > Viridiplantae > Streptophyta > Magnoliopsida > Malvales > Thymelaeaceae > Aquilaria > Aquilaria sinensis. The sequence continues at coordinate 283,375 of SMDT01003049.1, forward strand.
CCAATCAGACTGGGACTCTTTCGGCCTATATAGACTCTCAGCTCTCACGCTCTCTGAAGGGTCTTCCACGGCAGACAATTCCCCCTTGGAACTCTCTCATTCGCTCTTCCCCCACAAATAGCCCATTCTCTAAACTCTCCTTTCTCCTTTCTCCCGACTCCCAGCTTCGCTTCCTCTCTCTCTCTCTCTCGCCGATAACTTCTCTTTCCCTCCGGACAACTCTCTATTTTCTCCTTCTTGCTTTCCTTTGCCTTGTTTCCCTCGCCGCCGTCTACCGCATCGCCAATTCCGCCTCACCGTAACTACCATCGCACAACACCCCTGAAGCAGCTCCTCTATTGCCCAACGACTCTAGCCCTCTGCCCACCGCTTCTGTCCGTCGCTTCAGCCATATCGCCGCCACATCCAGTCTCCGCCTGTCCCGTCCGTCGCCGAGCCCACCGTCTGCTCCGTCGCGGCACCCTTCATTGCTCCAGCCTGTCCTCACGCCGATGCTCCGTCCCTGTTCGCTGCCATCATCATCCACCGCCCCTTTGCACCGCAACCCCCTACCGGTCGATTGTCACCGCCGGTGAAGGAAGGAACGAGGCCAAATCCCATTTCCTCCGTCGCAACCCACACCTACAAATCCGGATCGCAACCCGACCCGTATCTGATCTGAAAGTCCATAATTTTGGCATAATTCTAGTTTAGTCCCTGGATTCCTTTGATTTGTTCATCTGAGTTTCTAATGTTGTTTTGATTTACAATTTGGCCACTGACAGTATTGTTTTACTTATTTTTTTCTTTTATAGTTTTGTTTGTTTGGTTTACTAAAGTCATGAATTAGCTTAGGAATTAATATTAAGCATAATTATATGATTAGGTTAGATAGACAATTTTAATAAATAATCTAAAATTAGTTTGACATAATGTATAAAAAAAAATCACACTTAGGAAATTTCAGTCTGTGTGGGTTTGATAAAAACTTTATGATAAATTTAGGATAATAAATAAAATTTTTATGTCCTTATCCGGGTGATTCGATAGAATCCATGGTTTGGATTGATAATCAATTAAAAAATATTTAAAAGATAAATAAGGATAAAATAAGGATAGGTTAAGTTTTTTTTAGATACCCACATCTGGGTGGTCCGATAGGATCCATGGTTTGGAAACAAATTTAAAATAAAAAAATAAATAAAAATTAAGTATCAGGATAAAAATCCATATTCGGATAATTCGGCAGAATTTATGATATGAATTATTAATTAATTAAAATATTTAATATTAAACTAAATTTTCATTAAACTCCGTATCCGGGTGATTCGGTAGAATCCATGGTTCGGAAATATCGAGTTTATTATAAAAAAATTTTTATACAAATTAATTACCGAGATTTTGAAATCCATATTAATTTAAAAATTCACATCTGAATGATTCAGTTAAAATTTCTAGTTTGAAAATTAATTGAAATTATTTAAAAGCAAGCAAAACAAAATTGAAATCAACTAAGGTACCAATTTTGGGCGTTAAAATAGAGTTATTTTAACGTAACCGTACTACCGAACCTTTGAACTCTCGTAGACTATTTTTAGGTGTCCAATCGACCTAGGCGAAACCGATTGGTGGCGACTCCGTAAAATTCCACGTTGCCACAGTTTGGCGACTCCGCTGGGGACCTCTACGTCAGTGAGTCAAGCCTAAATGTTGATTAGTTTTGTGCTGCTTTGCTTATTTTTATGTGGATTTATGTGTTATATTTACTTATTGTAAACATGCATTATACATTCACGACATGAAGCTCTATACCCGAGCTTCCTCAAATCGAACACGTTCTTTCAAAGCGAAATTGGTGTTGTTGTCCTTATGAGACCATCGTCTCCAAGCCTTCACCGGTTTCAAAGTAGTGTATTGCCTCCTGAAACGGATAGTCTCTGCATGGGCCCACGAAAAGCTACGACTCGAATTAATCCTTTCCTTACATAAACCCTCGAGGGTAAGGAATTGGGCTGTCACTATAATTTAGTAATGGGATTCGGGAACTACCCTTGGCCTTTTTTATAAACAACCTTATGCATATAAAAATCCTCACTCTACCATAGAACCAATCAATAAGAACTCTTATGTCTTGGTTCCAATCACCGTAGGCATGAATTTTATCCATTTCCTTATATGGCTAGATTTATGATTCCGTGTATTACTTTTTGCTGACTCTGTTTTTCCTTGTTTATTTTTCCGGCATATTCATATCATTCATTAGGATAAGTACTCGATGAAGGAATTACTACCATGGACATTCTCGAATACCTTCCCATGACTGTTGATGAATCCTGGAATGCTACAATAATGGAAACTTAACCGGAAGCTATGGAATTCTTCGAAACGGCCCAAAAGCTTCATGGAGATTCCCTAACACCACATTCTCATGTACAACTCAAAGATCAAGTATCGGTCCGTATAGATCACAACGATGTAACCGAACTATTACAAGTATGGAATAATTGGAGCTCCATGAATCGGGAAGCATTCACATCGACATATGGCCATGTTGCTCGCTTGCTAAAAATCACCGTTGATACATCATTTATCCGAGCACTGATACAGAACTGGGATCCATATTATCGATGTTTCTCCTTCAACAAGATGTATCTTGTTCCGACTATAGAGGAATACAATAACCTCCTAGGTTAGCCATCTGACTATCCAATGAAGACGTACCGTCATGATAGGAGAACTGAGCCTCATCGGGCCTTGGCTAGACTGTTGGACATGCCAGCTTCTACTCTTCAATCCAAATTCTCAACAAAGGGGTATCGTGGATTCATCAGTTGGAACGACATAAAGCAATTGGTCCACACTCTCCCACAAAAGGACCAAAGACATAAGGTTTTTGCTTTGGCAATATATGGCTTGGTAATCTTTCCTAGAATCATCGGATTCATTGAGGGAGACGTCATCTCACTATTCGAGCAAATCTGCAAGGCTCAAGTGAATCCGAATTCAGCCATTCTTTGTGAAACCATTAGGTCATTGAATTATTGTCGCCAAAGCGGGGACAAATTCATTGGATGTTCTCACCTCCTCAACATATGGATCAAGAGCCACCTTCCTTGTGACAAACAAAATTTCAGGAATCGTTTTTCAAAAGACTTCATTCCAATTGAAGCATTCTTGAAAAGTGAGTCCATTCATCATGACAGTAAGGAAGGATGGATTAACTATTTTAAGAACATCAATAAGTTGCAAATTGAATGGAGAGCCCCCTGGTCCACCTCCACCCGCGTCATCTATCGTTGTGGCGATTGCCCATGGGTTCCTCTTCTGGGTATATGGGGAGGAACAAGTTATGCCCCAGCCCAAGTACGGAAGCAATTTGGGTCCATGCAATTTATACCCATGACTCACAATCTAAGTAAATTGGAATTCTCACACGAAGATCCAATGGAGAATAAGTTTGCCATGGGTATTTCAATTGCATGGAAAAGGCTATTTGTATTGAAGTCCGGCCCTATTCTTTCTCCCACCGCCTACTGTGAATGGAGAAATAATCGAAAGGAAGGAATAGTGCTGCCTGATGATGCTCCCAGAAAGTTGGCAAAAAGAGAACTTGAGAGAGAATTAGAGGAGGAAAAAGAGAAGAACAAGAGAATGCTTATCGATATACAACAGCTCAGTCATAAAGCACAACACCTCGAAGAAAAAGTTGAATGTAAAAAACAAATCATCTCTCAATTAGTCGAAGAAAATGATCAAAGAGAGATGAGAGCAAGATACTAGGAAGATCAATACAGATTTTCTCAGCATCAAGTGGAAGTGTTTTTGGCTGAAGTCAGGAAAATCACTCACAAGCCCAACAAATGAGTTAAAAAGCTAGAGAATTGGAAGAACTAAGCTGCCCTACTTCATCATTGACCATTCAGAAAATGATGGAATTCATTACTAAGGCTAGAAAACAATATTTTACCTTGGGCCGTTTCTTTTAAGAAATAAAAATAGTTGAAACAATTGTCTTAAGAATGTAATCAAGAAATTCCATCGTAGTTCTTCTTACACCGAGTATTCATTGCATGCATTACCTCAATCACATACATAGTCTAATGAAATGAATCTTATTTTAAAAAGGCAAAATTGGCCCTCAACATCGATATCGAACTCGGCTCCAAACAAGACTAATAGCAGAGCAAGCCGAAGGACGTCTCACAGATATTGCGTCCAAGATGGAAAACATGACAGAACAAATGAAACAATTAATGGAGCTAATCAAGGGGAAAGCAGCCCAAGTTCCCGTCAAAGAGATACAAGATCTTACATATCCCCCGGGATTCACTCCACAACGGATCTCAGTTCAGGAAAACCTTTTTCAGGAACCAAGTCTGTCCGCTAGCGAAGAAAAGAAGACACTATCAAAGGAAGAAGGAGAATCTCAAAAGCTCGAAACAATAGAGAAGAGACTTCGGGCCATTGAATGAGGCACTATATTTGGATCTCTATCAGTGGATGATCTCTGCCTAGTGCCAGATGTTGTAATCCCCTCAGACTTTAAGGTACCAGACTTTGTGAAATACGATGAAATGAGTGATCCCATCACTCACATCACGCTGTTTCTAAGAAGACTACAACTACTCATAAAAAACAAGAAGGTGTGGATAGCACTTTTTCAAGAAAGCCTTACAAAGTCAGCACTACAATGGTATCTAAGTCAAGGTCCAAGAAACATCAAAACATGGAATGACCTTGCTCAGGCCTTCATCAGCAATTACAAACATGTCATGGACCTAGCCCCGGATTGCCAAACTCTACAAAATATGGAGAAGAAAAAGCAAGAAACCTTCAAGGAGTATGCTCAAAGATGGAGGGACTTAGCCGCACAAGTTCAGCCACCCATGATAGAGAGAGAAATGGTTACTTTATTTGTCCAAACACCGAAGTACCTATATTATGACAAACTTATTGGCAATTCGGCAACCAATTTCTCAGATGTTGTCATGTCTGGAGAAAGAATCGAGCACGGGATTAGGACCGGGAAGATCACTGAATCCTTTAATGATGCCATGGAAAGAGGAGGATCATCTAGGAGAAAGGATGAGGAAGTGCAACAAATAGGACACGGAAGAGGGATTCCCCTCATGGGTACTATGACTACCGGTCCTCGCCTATCCTATCCTACCAATAAGCCTAATAATTATCCTTCCAACAGGCCTAATCAATTACGACCACCTGTTCCGACCCCTCCAGTACCCACATAAAGACCAAGAGAAGTTTTTGCGCCAATCCCTATGACTTACACTGAGTTATATCCAAAGCTCATTGAAAGTCAACTTATCCGTCCAATTCCTACAAGGCCAATAGAACCCCCATATCCAAGGTGGTATGACCCCAACATAACTTGCCCATATCATGATGGCACTGTGGGCCATGGCATAGAAAATTGCATAGCTTTGAAACGCATAGTCCAACAACTAATTGAGTCAAAGTGGTTGGACTTTTCCGATGAACCAAATGTCACTCACAACCCGTTGCCACCTTATCAAGCTAAATCAGTCAATATGATAGAGCAACACCAACCAATAAAGAAGTCAGTCAATGACATTACAACCCCTCTTAAGCATATATATTCATGCCTTGTCAAAAAAGGGGTCATCATTGGAAAGCCCTCTCTTGGACATAAAGAGATTAAAGACAAAGAATGGTGTGATTTTCATAACAGTAAGGATCATTCCATTCAGGAATGCTCAAAATTTCGTGAGAATCTACAAAGATTCGTAGATTCATCCCAACTCAGCATTTTTATGTCAGATAAAGATGTTGATGCAATGTGATCATTAAAGAGCAAGAAGTCAATGCTATGCCAAGACCACTAGTCATACCAATTTCGAAACTTACTGTCAAGCCTTTAAGGATTCAAGTCCTGACTCCATTTCCTTACAAATTAGATAAGGCTGTTCCATAGAAGAATGATTACACCTCCAACATTACATCAACTCCATTGGAGGTTGGGAGTATGACTAGAAGTGGTCGATCTTATTCGTCGGAGCAGGTGGATAAGCTCCAACAAGATAAGAATATCACAAACCCAACGAGCAGGCCTATCAGCACAAATAAATCAAAAGATCAAGGGGTGCCTCGAGCGGTAACAGATGAACAAGCTGGTGAGTTTCTCAAACTCATAAAGCAAAGTGAGTATAGTATCGTGGAGCAGTTAAACCGCCTGCCAGCAAAGATTTCCATACTCTCACTACTCTTAAGTTCTGACACTCATCGAGAAACCCTCCTTAAAGTCTTGAACAAGGCCTATGTTAAGCAAGATATTTCGGTGAATAATTTTGATCACCTCGTCAACAATATCGTAGCACAAAATCTCATCACATTCACTGACGATGAGATACCAGCAGAAGGAAGAGGTCACTCTAAGGCTCTACACATTTCGACTAAGTACAAAGATCGAATTATGGCTAGAGTCCTTATCGACAATGGGTCAGCTCTAAATGTAATGCCACTTGAAACCTTACATAAGCTCGGTATAGACCCATCATATCTCAACAACAGTCATATTATCGTTCGAGCATTTGATGGGACGAGAAGAGATGTTGTTGAAGAAATAGAGCTGCCGATAAGGATCGGCCCCTGTGTCTTCCATACCATATTCCAAGTTATGGACATTAACCCATCTTATACTTGTCTACTGGGAAGACCATGGATCCATATAGCAGGGGCAATTCCTTTTTCATTACATCAAAAACTGAAATTCATCATTGAAGGAAAATTAATACCAGTCTTTGCTGAAGAAGACATTCTGCTATCTAGGCCTGCGGATGCTCAATATGTCGAGGTCAATGAAGATGTGCCTGATTGTTCTTTCAGGTCTTTTGAAATTGTTAATGCTACCTATGTCGGTGAATATGGAGAAGAACTCGTGCCTAGAATCTCTAAAACAAGTCACATGATCGCCGAACTCATGATGAATGGAGGATACTCACCGGGGTTAGGTCTGGGACAAGATTTACAAGGAATCCCAGAGCCATTGAAAGTTTTTGCAAATTAAGGGAAATACGGCTTAGGATTCACACCAACAAGGCAAGATAAAATGAAAATGATAACTGAAAAGAGAGAAAAGAAAATTGCACGCCTAAAAGGGCATCCTCTAGAAGAAGTAAAGCTGGATATCCCTGACATCACTGAAACATTCGTGAGTGGTGGCTTGATTATGAAAAATGACAATGAAGGCGCGCTGACCATCGGCATCAACAAGTCTTTTGAAAGTCTTTTGATTCAAGTAATAATCAGTGATTCACTCGAAAATGAAGAGCTCATTCAACCCTATAGCCCACGGGATGTGCTGAACAATTGGGAGGCAATAGAACAGCCTGTTGTAATCGAGAGATTTTCAAAGTAATTTAATAGTAAAAACCTTTTAAAGAAGGGTTCAGTCAATAGGGTGTAGTCTTTGCGTAAGTGAACCTTTTAGTTATTGCTTTTCATTCTAATAAAGTTATGGTTTATGCACATTATAAATAAAGGAACAGTTTGCATCCATCTTATTCTCGCCATTTTCTCTTCTTTCTTTTCTCTCTGGCTAATGCAGACCTGAAACTCTCTTTGATGACAACGAAAGAATGAACTTTGATAATCCTGTAAACACTGCTGACTCGGATGACGAAGATCTTCAAATATCTCCTGAGTTATTAAAAATGATTGAGCAAGATGAAAAAGAAAGAGCAATAAGTCAGGAACCAACTAAGACATTCAACTTAGGAGACAGTCAGAATGTGAAAGAAGTTAAGATTGGTACTCTATTTCCTCCAGAAGAGAAAGAAGAATTAATCCACTTACTGAAGGAATATGTGGACGTATTTGCTTGGTCATACCAAGATATGCCTGGCTTAAGCTCGAACATAGTGCTACACAAAATACCATTGAAGCCTGGGCAAAACCCGTTAGATAGAAGCTACGAAGATTAAAATCGAATCTGATCTTAAGAGTAAAAGATGAGATTCGAAAGCTCTGGGATGCCGGATTCCTCGGAGTCGCTGAATATACAGAATAGGTTGTCAACATAGTTTCGGTTGAAAAGAAAGAAAGTGGGAAGCTGAGAGTTTGTCAGGACTACTGGCCTTTGAATGAAGCCAGCCCTAAAGATAACTTCCCACTTCCTCACATTGATACATTGGTGGATAATACTGCAGGAAACTCCTACTTTTCTTTCATAGATGGCTTTTCTAGTTATAATCAAATCAAACTTGATCCAGACGATATGATAAAAACTGCCTTTATTACCCTTTGGGGTACCTTCTATTATAAGGTGATGCTTTTTGGGTTAAAGAACGCTGGTGCTACATATCAAAGAGCCATGGTCACCCTATTCCATGATATAATGCATAAAGAAATTGAAGTATGTATATGACATGATCGCCAAAACTTTCACTGCTGGGGGGCATCTAAATGTACTGAGAAAACTATTCAATAGACTTCACAGGTATCAACTAAAATTGAATCCTGCCAAATGTATTTTTGGAGCCTCTTCAGGAAAGTTATTGGGTTTCATGGTAAGCTAGGATGGGATTCGAGTTGACCCAAGTAAAGTCAAATCGATACAAAAAAAGCAACCCTCGCAGACTCCAAAACAAGTAAGAAGTTTTCTGGGCAGAATCAACTTCATAGCAAGGTTCATATCACAATTGACATCCAAGTGTGAACCTATTTTCAAATCACTAAAGAAGAAGAACCCGATTGAGTGGAATAACGAATGCCAAGAGACATTTGAGAAAATCAAGCAATACTTATCAAATCCACCAGTCTTGGTACCACCCCGATCGGGAGAACCATTGATTCTATACTTGTTAATACAGGATTCATCATTAGGATCCGTATTGGGTCAACGCGATGAGACAGGTAAGAAAGAGCATGCAATTTACTACTTGAGCAAGAAGCTTAACACATATGATGCAAAATATTCAGTAGTAGAAAAGTCTTGTTGTGCTCTTGCATGGGTAGCAAACCGACTATGACACTATATGCTCAACAATACCACATTATTAATCTCTAAGAATGATCCCATCAAGTACATCTTTGAGAAACCCGCTTTATCAGGCAGGATCGCAAAATGGCAAATGCTGCTGTCAAAATACGACATACAGTATGTCACCCAGAAGGCTGTAAAGGGAAGTGTGATTACTGAATATCTGGCTGATAGAGCACTGGATGATTATGAGCCAATGAGAATGGACTTTGATGATGGAGATATAATGACGATAGAATAGGAAGTCTCTGAAGATGATGAAACATGGAAAATGGCGTTTGATGGAGCATCTAATGCATTGGGACAAGGGATTTGAGCTATATTCATCTCCCCGAATGGAGAACAGTTCCCTCTCACAGCGAAAGTCACATTTTCTTGTACCAACAATATTGTAGAATATGAGGCATGTGCTATAGGACTCCAAATGGCACTGGGACTGAAGGTACGAAATCTCCAAGTTTATGGGGATTCCGCATTGGTCATATATCAAATAAATGGAGAATGGGAGACAAGGGATTCAAAATTGATCCCTTACCAAAAGCTCATACTAGACTTGGCAGGAAAATTTAACAGTATAAGCTTCCATCATCTTCAAAGGGAAGATAATCAAATTCCGGACGCTTTAGCTATTCTAGCTGCCATGTACAAGATAAGCGACCCTGAGCATACTTCTGTTTTCAAAATGAAAATACTAGATTCCCCGACTTATTGCATGAGCGTCGAGGGAGAATTGGATGGGAAACCTTGGTATTATGATATTAAGAAATACCTTTAAGAACGAGTATATCCACCAGAAGCATCAGAAAATGACAATAAATTTTTATAAAGATTGTCAATGGGTTTTCTTTTAAACCTAGACATACTCTATAAGAAAACCCCGGATTCGATGCTACTTCACTGTGTAGATGCTCATGAAGCACGAAAGATCATGGAAGAAGTTCATGCTGGTATGTGTGGAGCACACACTAGTGTTCATACCATGGCAAAACAAATAATGAGGGCTAGCTACTATTGGCTCACATTAAAAAGTGATTGCATCAATCATGTAAGAAAATGCCATAAGTGCCAAATATATGTCAACAAGATCCAGGCTCCACTTGCTCCTCTTAATGTAACAGCAATACCTTGGCCTTTCACTATGTGGGGGATAGATGTCATTGGAGCAATTACCCCCAAAGCTTCTAATGGTCACAAATTCATTCTAGTGGCAATAGACTACTTCACCAAATGGGTAAAAGCTGTGTCTTATGCAAGTGTAACACAAAAAGTGGTATGCCGATTCATTAAAAAAGAGATCATTTGTCACTATGGGTTGCCATAGTGTATCATCTCAGACAATGCCACGAACTTGAATAATGCAATGATGCAGACTTTGTGCCGACAGTTCAAGATCAAGCACCTCAACTCAGCACCTTATCGACCAATGATGAATAGCGTAGTAGAAGCAGCCAATAAAAATATCAAGAGAATTATTGAAAAAGATGATTGTCACTTACAAGAACTGGCATGAGATGTTACCTTTTCGCATTACATGCTTATAGAACTTCTATCCGTAATTCTACTGGAGCAACTCCTTTTTCTCTGGTATATGGTATGGAGGCCATACTGGCCATTGAAGTTGAGATTCTTTCATTAAGGGTGCTAATGGACACCCAATTGAAAGAAGCAGAATGGGTCTGGGCTAGATATGAGCAATTAAACCTAATTGATGAAAGAAGAATGACTGCTCTCTGCCATGGGAAACTTTATCTAAAAAGGTTCACCCACAGCAATTTCATGAAGGTGACATAGTGCTCAAGAAAATTCTACCCATTCAGCACGATTCTAGAGGAAAATGGACACCAAACTATGATGGACCATACGTGGTAAAGAAAGCCTTTTCAGGAGGGGCTCTAATTCTGACAGAAATGGATGGACGAAAGCTACCAAAACCAGTAAACTCAGATTCAGTGAAGAAATACTTTGCATAATAATAAAGTTTTTGGACAGAAGGGAAGAAGTGAATACAGGGTTGCCAAAGCTTGTTTGATCAAAGTTGTCAAAGAGAGCGTTCTTCTCGCAGACTTCCATTGTTCCATTGTTTTTTATCTGTACCTGAGACTTTCATATTCCCTCACTCATGAATAAAAAAGCCAATTCTCTCTAACTCTTCTTCTCAAATCTCACATTTAGCTTTTATATTCCTTTATCCAAAAAAATGAAAAGTCATTTCTCTCTAGCTCTTTTCAAATCTCACATTCTTTTTGGCATCAAGCGTGCAATAAATTGTGACTTTTGAAGGAAGGATAGTAATAATTAAAACTTAGAAAAAGCAAAGACCGTAGATTACTTTGATAAGCTTTATGAATTAAAACAGGTAAGATCAAGGTCCTACTTTGCGAATGGCACAAAACATTGGCTAACAGGGGAAAAGGAGTAACAAATCTTCGGGAGATGACCTTGGTGGTTGCCTGGATGATTGCTTCAAAAGTCTTACAATCGAAAATAGGGGCACAATTATATCAAGGAAGCATGCTCATGAATGTTTCAACCGGGATGACTATCCAAGGGGGCATAAAGTATGAAGCAGGCCAACGTTAAGGAAGTTGACACCAAAATTCAGGAACAAGTCAAGAAGAAAAAAAAAAGAGAAAACTTCTTTGAAGGGGCTTTCGAGAAGAATTGATTTTTTGAGGCAATGGACAACAGCTGAGAAGCATAAAGAGATTCAATGATAGTTTGAGAAGGCCATCATAAAAAGGATCTAGCAAAGCAAAGACATGAAGAACTAGATCCATGCAAAAAAAAAACACACAAAAAAAAAAACAAAAAAAAAAAGAAAAAGAGCCATTAGTTACACATGCCCTGCATTCCTGCATTTCACATCATGCATGCATGGCTTTTGCATAACAGGAATCAAACTGAAAACATATCCACGGCATAGCTAGGACTTCAACTTCATTAGCTCATTCCAGTCTATCACTGAAGGCACAGCTAATACACTCGACCAAGCCGCACCAAGAAGTTCAACACTATGGTCAAGGATAAGATAGACGTTAAAATACTGTCGTTGACAATTTGTCAAAAGTTGGCAATGGATTAGATAATCGAGGCTACACCCATGAAGACAGGATCGACGTCAGCTTAATGGAATATCAAATAAGAGATAGCTATGGTCAATGATAAGGTTGACGTCAAGAAATATTGTCGTTGACAATTTGTCGAAAGCTAGCAATGGATTCGATAATCGAGGATAGGATCGACGTCAGCTCAATGGAATATCAAAGATAAGAGATATCTATGACATCAAAATATTGTCAAAAAGTAGGCTCCATTTTTTTGGTTAAGTGGCGGATACGGTACTTTGTGACTCTCAAGTCGGTTGTCTCAGTTGCCCATAATAAGCGAGTCTTTCCCCTTTCTTTTATTTCTTCCTAGAAAATGGATCCTACTCTTTCTGTTTTACGAAAATACTTTCCTTCTCTCCTAATGAACATTCTTAAAAAGATCTACCGAGTTCGCTGCGAACGACTGAGAGTTTTGATGCACAAAGGAATCCCTGAAGATGTGCGGTGGTTAATCGAAGCTAAGGTTTGTCTAGCAGGTGAAGTCCCAGATACATTTGTGTCTCACATGCCCGGCATAGGCAAAAGGTCTTATGCCAAAAAGTGAAGAGTGAAAAGGTTACAAGTCTATCATAAATGTGGTCGATGGACTTATAATACTAAATGTTGTTCTTTAGGAATGATCTCCGATAACCGGGAAGATAAAATACAATTCATCAAGAATGGCCTGAGTAAGGATTCATTGGATGATATCTGATTGACTCTTGAGACGCATTCTTGTGGATCAGTGCAACTCGAACTTCTTGGTTTATGGAGTATTTTTCACGAAGAACGAGAGCGTTACAGTCTTGGGAATTTGACTTTTAAAGACTCTATTTGCCAGTTTGTAAGAAAACTAGATGGGAAGCAAATCCTTGACTCATAGAAGGCGTTGAAGCCATTACTGGACGTAAAACCAGTGGAAGATGTGAGCCACAATCACAATTACTGTACATATAATTTGTCATATTTGGAAAGTTTATCTTTTCTTTTGACAATAGCATACTTGCTCCTGTAAGCATAATAAATACGTTATCCTTTTATCGCTATAAATGCGTGTTCTTCTTTAAGTTAAGTAGCGGATACGGTACTCCGTGACTCTCATAGTCGGTTATTTCAGTTTCCTACTATAACTGATTTCTTCCTCTCTTCCTCAAATTCTTCTCTCATCAATGGATTCTTGTCTTTTCGCCCTGCGAAAGTACTTTCCTTCTCTCCCAATAAATATTCTTAAAAAGATCTACCAAGCTAGATGTGAAAGAATCAGAGTTTTTATACACAAAGGCATTCCTGACAATGTGCGGTGGTTAATTGAAGCTAAGGTCCGTTCGGCTGGTGAAGTTTCAGATGCATTTATACCCCGTATGCCCGGCTTAGGTAAAAGCGCTTATGCCAAAAAATGAAGAGCAAAGAGGCTAGGCGTCTGTCATAAATGTGGACGATGGAATTGTGATACTAAATGTCATTCTTTAGGGATGATCTCCAAAAATCATGAAGATAAAAGAAAATTCATCAAGAATGGCCTGCGTAAGGAATCTCTGGATGATATCCGATTAACTCTTGAAACGCATTCTTGTGGAATAGTGCAATGTGAAATTATCGATTTATGGATAACTTTCCATAAAGAACGAGACCATTACAGTTTTGGGAATCTGACTTTAAATGATCATTTTTGCTAGTTTATAAGAAAATTGGATGGGAAGCAAATCCCCGACTCATAGAAGGCGTTAAAGCCGTTACTGGACGTAAAACCAGTGGTGATGTGAGAAGTCACAATTATTGTACTGACCACCTGTCGACCACGGGAAAGAGAGGGCCAAACACTTGAGGCATACAATAATGGACTTGGCTGTAAGAGTGAAAAACGTTATGCTTTGAGGCTATAAATGCGTCGTTCTTCTTTCCAATTAAGTAGCGGATAGTACTCCGTGACTCTTCGGGAAGGTGATTAAACCAGCTTCGGGGGAGAATGACCTTTCACCCTCCGAGGGAGAAAGGCCCCCGAAGACGGAGACGCCGAAGTTCCAACCTGACTCCGGAAAAAGTACTCTTCACCCCGAAGTAAGACATCAACCAAAGGGACCTCGGTTGTACGGTAAGAGCTATCTTCAAGGAGTCTCTGACACTCGTCGCTCATTACATCTCCGACTACGCCACCTTCAGATATGCTCTAATTTACCATCGCAGTCTAATGTCCTATCACGAAGGGCTACAGCTCAAAGCCCAAGGAGCCTAAGGTGGCGATGGGCAAAGACGCCTAGAAGTACGAAGACCATGTGGTCCATAGACGTGTCACAATCTAAAAAGGTCACCCCCTCTCTTATATACCAGAGAAATGGTCCCAAACAAAAGGGCCTTTTGGCGAAAGGACAGCGAGAAGGCCGAAAAATAGAGGACGCTCTACTCCCTCCGCTTGAATACTCTCCCTTCGCCTGAATACTCTCCCTTCAGCTCTAAAAAAGACACGCCAGGCAAGAGTCCCTTGTGCTTAAGACTGAGTATCTCTCTTTCTCAAAGCACTGACTTGGGCATCGAGGTTCCCCCCCCCCAACCGGAAAACCACCCCGGGGGCCTCCAAACCCCTGTCTTCTGAGTGTTTCAGCTAGGTCTCCCTAAAGAATCACTGTTCCGGGCTCTCTCCCACACCGGAAGACTTTCTGTTCTCACCGACCACGTTACCAAGAAGCTATGGCCATCACTTAAAATGATCCACCCTGTTTGCCAATTTGTAAGAAAATTGGAAGGGAAGCAAATCCGACGACCGTCATAAAAGGCATATTGGAAGCCGTTACTGGATGTAAAACCAGCGGAAGACGTGAACCACAGTCACGACTACTGTACATGCTAGCTGTCATTTTGGAAATTTTCCTTCTCTTCTGACAATAATGTACCTAATCCTGACGTGAGCCACAGTCACGGCTACTGTACATGCTAGCTGTCACTTTTGAAAATTTTCCTTCTCTTCCGACAATAATGTACCTACTCTTGTAAATGTAATTATTGCATTATCTTTTCACCTCTATAAATACATCATCTTTTCTTCATTTCTCACAAGGTTAAGGATAGGAATGGAGAAAACCTCAACTCGTAAATCCTGAAGTATTTGTGTATTTTCTGGGGCTTTTCCTGGAAAAGATGAAGAGTATTTAAAGGCAGCCAACCATTTGGGTAGAGTATTAGCTGAGCGAAAAATACATTTAGTTTATGGAGGAGGTAGTGTCGGATTAATGGGAGGTGTAGCATCAGCAGCATCTCTAGGAGGAAGCCAAGTTTTGGGCATTATCCCTGGACCTTTGAAACTTGTTTCTGGGGGCACGATTGGAGAAGAATTAGTGGTTAAAAATTTGCAAGAGCGTGTGTTACAAATGCTTTTTAATGCTGATGCTTTTATCGCTCTACCAGGTGGTTTTGGCACATTGGGAGAAATCTTCCAAATTGCTTCCATGGCCCAACTTAATTTGCACAAGAAACCTATTGGGCTGTTGAATGTTAACAATTTCTTTACAGGTCTAATATCTTTTGTGGATTACGCTGTGCAGAAGAATTTTATATCAAGAGTGGCACGACGAATCATAATATCCGCAACAACTGCTGAAGAATTGCTAGATAAAATGCAAGCTTTTGTTCCTGAACCAGATCCAGCGATGATTCAGATAGACTGGACACGACAGTCTTTCCCGACCAGTTCCATCCCATAATTGTCCTTTACCCGGCCTGTTGAAGCATTGTGGAAGAAGAAGCGATCCGATCTGTTCTTCTTGTCCTTTAGTTTTATTATCAGCATTTTTTTTCGTGTTTCAGTTTTTCTTTTCAGGGAATTTCTTCTTTCTTTTTCACCTTGTTAGATAGTTTTGTTCATGCTGATATTAAAACCATAGGACAAAGCCTTTAGTTTGGAATGGCTGAGTAAGGAGTAATTTTTTGCTCTTGAGACGCATCCTATTAGGTCTACTAGTCATGACATTTTGGGGTAGCTAAGCTTCAACCTTATTTGGATGACATATCTCACAAGGGAATCTATATTTTCTGAAGAAAATATTAGATGAAACCTTGGATATTGATTCCAAACATCCGTTCCCTTACATAATTTGTCAGTTTTATTTCTCATCATCAAGATTCACTCATTTCATGGAAGTTTAAATTTTTTGCACTCGCCTATTATGAAAATTCACACTTCCGAAGAAATCATTCCAACTTCAATTGCCTTCATACAAATTTTGCTTGAGGTACTCAAAAAGGAGAAAAAGTTTTTCTCCAATCAATCCCGAAAAGGAGAAAAGAGAGCTTCAAAGGTAGGACCCTCAATCAATCAATCAAATTTTTCTTCAACGATAGGAGAGTTCCTATCGCAGAGGTTCTAAGGAAACCTCCTTAACCTCAAACTCAATCAATCAATCAATCAATTTTTCTTCAACGATAGGAGAGTTCCTATCGCAGAGGTTCTAAGGAAAGTTCCTTAACCTTAAACTCAATCAATCAATCAATCAATTTTTCTTCAACGATAGGAGAGTTCCTATCGTAGAGGTTCTAAGGAAAGTTCCTTAACCTCAAAATCAATCAATCAATTTTTCTTCAACGATAGGAGAGTTCCTGTCGTAAAGGTTCTAAGGAAATCTCCTTAACCTCAAGCTCAAAATCAATCAATCAATTTTTCTTCAACGATAGGAGAGTTCCTATCGCAGAGGTTCTAAGGAGAGTTCCTTAACCTCAAACTCAATCAATCAATCAATTTTTCTTCAACGATAGGAGAGTTCCTATCGTAGAGGTTCTAAGGAAAGCTCCTTAACCTCAAATTCAATCAATCAATTAATCAATTTTTCTTCAACGATAGGAGAGTTCCTATCGTAGAGGTTCTAAGAAAAGTTCCTTAACCTCAAACTCAATCAATCAATCAATTTTTCTTCAACGATAGGAGAGTTCCTATCGCAGAGGTTCTAAGGAAGAGTTCCTTAACCTAATCAATCAATTTTTCTTCAACGATAAAGTTCCTATTGCAGAGGTTCTAAGGAATCAATCAATCAATCAATTTTCTTCAACGATAGGAGAGTTCCTATCGTAGAGGTTCTAAGGAGAGTTCCTTAACCTCAAACTCAATCAATCAATCAATCAATTTTTCTTCAACGATAGGAGAGTTCCTATCGCAGAGGTTCTAAGGAGAGTTCCTTAACCTCAAACTCAATCAATCAATCAATTTTTCTTCAACGATAGGAGAGTTCCTATCGCAGAGGTTCTAAGGAGAGTTCCTTAACCTCAAACTCAATCAATCAATCAATCAATTTTTCTTCAACGATAGGAGAGTTCCTATCACAGAGGTTCTAAGGAGAGTTCCTTAACCTCAAAATCAATCAATCAATTTTTCTTCAACGATAGGAGAGTTCCTATCGCAAAGGTTCTAAGCAGAGTTCCTTAACCTCAAAAAGGAGGAGAAAATGGTTTTTCTCCTCAGGGTTTAAGCAGTGAGAAGGTTCTCAATGCCTCGCTAAGGTCGGACGAAATTTGGTAACGACTTTGCATGCATCACGTCCCATGAAGCATGCAAAGGGGGGCAGCTGTTGACACCCATTGTCGCCCGACCATTAAACATAAAAAATTTTAAAAAAATAAATAATTAATTGATTAATTAATATATATATATATATATTATGTGTGTGTGTGTGTGTGGGTGTGTGTGTGTTAAAAATTTTATTATTAATTAACTAATTAATTAAAAATTAAAAATTAGAAAAAAAAAAGAAGCGCGTTTTCCACACCAACTTTCACCTGCCCTCACCAGCTCCTAGACTTTCTGTCATCTCCCTCTCACGTCTCTCTCCCAATATCATCAATCTCGCTCTCACTCTCCCTTATCTCTCTCCATTCTCTCAGCTAGGATTCTCTCTGAAGGGTCCTCCACGGCAGACAATTCCCTCTTGGAACTCTCTCATTCGCTCTTCCCCCACAAATAGCCCCTTCTCTAAACTCTCCTCTCTCCTCTCTCCTCTCTCCTCTCTCCCGACTCCCAGCTCCGCTTCCTCTCTCTCTCTCTCTCGCCGGTAACTTCTCTTTCCCTCCATACAACTCTCTCTCTTCTCCCTCCTGCTTTCCTCGGCCTTGTTTCCCTCGCCGCCGTCTACCGCGTCGCCAATTCCGCCCCGCCATCGCACAGCACCCCTGAAGCAGCCCCTCTATTGCCCGACGACTCTAGCCCTCTACCCATCGCTTCTGTCTGTCGCTTCAGCCATATCGCCGCCACATCCAGTTTCCGCCTATCCCGTCCGTCGCCGAGCCCACTGTCTGCTCCATCGCGGCACCCTCCATTGCTTCAGCCTGTCCTCACGCCGACGCTCCGTCCCTGTTCGCTGCCATCATCATCCGCCGCCCCTTTGCACCGCAACCCCCTACCGGTCGATTGTCGTCGCTGGTGAAGGAAGGAACGAGGCCAAATCCCATTTCCTCCGTCGCAACCCACACCTCCAAATCCAGATCGCAACCCGACCCGTTTTCGACCCAGATCTGATCTGAAAGTCCATAATTTCGGCATAACTCTAGTTTAGTCCTTGGATTCCTTTGATTTGTTCATCTAAGTTTCTAATGTTGTTTTGATTTACAATTTGGCCATTGCAGTATTGTTTTACTTATATTTTTTTTTATATAGTTTTTTTTGTTTGTTTTACTAAAGTCATGAATTAGCTTAGGAATTAATATTAAGCATAATTATATGATTAGGTTACATAGACAATTTTAATAAATAATCTAAAATTAGTTTGACATAATGTATAAAAAAAAAATCACACTTAGGAAATTTCAATCTGCGTGGGTTTGATAAAAAATTTATGATAAATTTAGGATAATAAATAAAATTTTTATTTCCTTATCCGGGTGATTCGATAGGATCTATGGTTTGAATAACTAAAAATTATTTAAAAGATAAATAAGGATAGGTTAAGTTTTTTTTAAGATATCCACATCTGGGTGGTCCGATAAGATCCATGGTTTGGAAACAAATTTAAAATAAATAAATAAATAAAAATTAAGTATCAGGATAAAAATCCATATTCTGATAATTCAGCAGAATTTATGATATGGATTATTAATTAATTAAAATATTTAATATTAAACTAAATCTTCATTAAACTCCGTATCCGGGTGATTCGGTAGAATCCATGGTTCAGAAATATCGAGTTTATTATAAAAAAAATTATACAAATTAATTACCGAGATTTTGAAATCCATATTAATTTAAAAATTCACCTCTGAACGATTCAGTTAAAATTAAATGAAATTATTTAAAAGCAAGCAAAACAAAATTGAAATCAACTAATGTACCAATTTTGGGCATTACAATAGAGTTATTTTAACGTAACCGTACTCCCGAACCTTTGAACTCTCGTAGACCATTTTTAGGTGTCCAATCGACCTAGGCGAAACCAATTGGTGGCGACTCCGTAAAATTTCACATTGCCACAACATGAAGGAAAACATATAGGAATACATGTGACTATCACCTGGAAAGAAATAACTTCAACATAGCAATCAGTTATAACATGGTGCTATTATCATAAGTTATCGAAAATTTAGATGCGCCATATAATAAAGAGTCATAGCACAATGGCATTGTCATAATTTATAAGAATTTGAGGTGTGATGAAGTTTTTGCAAGTGATATGATATTAGGGTGTATCCATTACACTTGAACGCATAATATTTGATGAAGTTTTTGCAAGTGATATGATATTAGGGTGTATCCATTACACTTGAACGCATAATATTTACTCATAAAAAAATATTTTTCTTCTATAGATAAAACATTTTGATGCCTGAAATTATTTGCCAAACTAGTATTGACAATTTAGATATGATGAGTACTAAAAGGAAATTAGATTTCCTTGTAACCATCAAACAGTTTATGGAAAATTCATTTTCTTTAACACATTTTGATATTTGGTATTCATAACAATACTTTTTATTGTTTACATATAATAAAGGAGTACTTTCATATTGTTAACGACCAAATATTCCACATATGAAATAAAGGAGAAAAATCACATTTAGCGTACGCCATTAAATGAGAATGCATATCTTTGACTTTAATAATTGTTATTCTTGGCCGATGGTAAAGAAAAAATGCTAGATATAGAAAAAAAATTAGGATAAAATTCATTTATAATCCCTAACCTTTTCGTGTTGTCCTCTTAAAGTCTCATACCTTCCATATTTTATCTAAATCATAGT